>JAPPVO010000013.1:114696244-114845895 GCA_030407325.1 Camellia japonica | reverse complement strand
TTTTGTTGTGGTTCTTAATCTGAACCAAGAGTCCAACTCTGGCAAATCGTTTGAGAAAACAGATTTTGAAAAGTAGTGCCAAACATGGACTGCTTTGCCAGATACAGAGTCGCCACCTAAATATTTTTAAAATGGGAAATTTAGGAAACCCTGACTCGGCCGAAGGCCACGTGTCCGTCATCACCAAGTGGTCTTGGCTCGGGAGCTTGGGTACGATCGGGGAAGGTCAGCTATGAGCACCCCCTTTCGCCCGGTCCGAAGATCGGCCTCTACTAACCGTGATATCCGATTTTGAAAACATTACATGCTCTTATTCCGGTTATTAGCCTAGAATTACTATGTTATGCGCGCAGCAACATATAGACTAGATCGCCTGATTTGGAAATAAGCATTGCATATCCGTTCGTTTTGAAACGTTTTGAAATTTGCTACTCGCAAGTAGGCTAAAACACGGATTTCAACGAGTTTTTCCAACTCAAGCAACCCAAACCTCCATCCACAGGCATTCAAACAGTTTATCTCACATAAGCACTTAGCCGCATGGTAAGCATCTGTCATGGCAACATTCACACGCATGTGGTATGCTAAAGCGTAAAATACTTACATCGTACTCCGTGCCAAAACTAAACTAGTTAGCAAAAATGCATGCCCTAATTCATGTCAAGTGACTAATGCATCGCAGGCAGAATGTAATTAGGATAGGCTCGGCTAACCCTAAAATGACATGTGAAATGCAATCATTTGATGCACATATTCAGTTGGAATTTAGAATACAATGCAGTTTGTATGATGTACCGAGCCCGGTGCATGTTTAGACAAATGCATGGATCACGCAATCATTGCATAAGGTATGCTAAATATACGTGCCCTAATCTACCATCATAAGCAGGTAAATAAAAGGGAGAAAGAAGTGGGGGTTGGAAGACATACACACCACTCCACCCACACTTTTACAAATATGCCCTCGCTCGGAGGACCAAAAGAATAATACAGATTATTAGCTACGCAAACTAATTAAAATATTACAGTCCAACTAAATTAACAAATTAATTAATCTAATTAAAGCAGTAAACCGCCTCGAGATGAGGGCCGGATGCAACGCATGCTCGGGACTTGCTCGGAATTGCACTGCCATGCTTAGATTGCCTCTGTTTTCCCTGCTTTGTATCTCAGAAGACTGCCAAAGTTTCAGGAGTGCCTCCCAGGACACTGAGGGACATCATCGGCTGAGTAGGACTTCCACCGGCATCAGCATGAAGTCACCGGCACAAAATTCATCCATCGGCCATCAATAGACTGCCGGTCAGCACTAAATACTGCCGGCCGCACTGAATGTCTGCAGAACCTGCAACTCACAGCAGCAGAGGGCAAAAACTTGCATGGCAATGTAATTCCAACAATGTGTGCACCAATCATGCCCCTTATCATATTTGTGATTCAAAGGGGGCATGTGCCTCGATTCTCGGGCCACCAATCACGCATTCCATGCATGATGGCCCAAAGGATCAAATGTGCACTTTCAATCTCAAATGCATGCAAACCAAACAAACCAAATCCCAATCCCTATACAAATCAAGGGACAAGGAATGCATGTTGATGCAGTGCAACCTAGTCATGTTAGCTATCATGCAATATGAACAATGCAATGTACTTATGCAAAGCATGCAAGCAAACATGATATAAGCATGCAAGCAAGCAAATGATGGTCTTAAACATGACTTAGGCAACTCTAAATAGGCCCAAAAATCAGTGGCCAAAGTGCCCAAAAATGGAGGCTAAACACACGTGTACACATACACATGTTATGGTCCAAGCCTTAAAGCATTAAACAAACAACATTCAGCACACTTGAAAAAGATTTCATGGACAATTAGCATGCAACATTAGCTCTAAAAATCATGTTATAAATAATGCCAAATCATGTTAAACAAGACAAGCAAATGCATGCAAAAGAGGGCCAAGTATTCAAAGCAAGTCAAAGGAGTATTGAACTACACTTGACGAGACTAAGCATGGCAAGACTTAAGCAACTAAAAACAGATTTTTAGCACACAAAATCAAGCCAAAGGACCACTTAGATGGCATCTATATGTTTAAATTAAAAGGCATGCACACATGCACTCTCAAGGAACATACAACATGAGCTCTTGAAACATCAAAGGCATGCAATGCAAACATATGAGCATGTTAAATGGACTGAAATAACCTGGCAATGGTCTCAAAACCTTGAGATGATGCAAACAAGGCATGCTACACATTCATGCTCAAGGCTAGCAAGCCTAAAATGCAAAGAGGCCATACTAAGCATGCCAAGACCAACCCAAACACTTATGGACAGACCTAAAACATGTCAAGATAAGCACAAAATCTTCATGAATCTAAGCCTAAAGCATACTCAAATTAGGGCTAACAACCTAAGGCATGTTAAGGCAATACAAGGCATTACATGGCAACTATGCTAAGCATGCATAAGGGACCAAAACCAACTCTTAGCAATGTTATATCATGGCATAATGAACATAAAATGCAGCCTAAACATGCTCAACACACACTCAAACAAAGGCTTCCTCAAGAGGCCAAAACTTGTCCTTTTCAAGGACATCAAGGAGAGGGGGTGGCCCTCTCCTTCTTGGGACTTCAAGGCATCATCACACCACTGAAATCCCTCAAGATTTCAGTGGTGAAGAGACCCAAACACCAAAAATCCCGGAGCTCAACAAAATAGCACAAAAAATGAGGCCTTTCAAGGCCTAAGAGGGGCCAAACTTCCCCAAAGCACAAAGCACCCTTAATAAACTATCAAGAGGACTAAAAAACGAACTTTTTTGTATAAACACCAAGCACAAAAATAGTTCAAAGATAGGTAAAAATGGAATGCAAGAATGGGGGAAATAAAGCAAGTTTCTCACCCTTGTTGACCTTCTTCACCAAAGATGATGTTGTTGCTTCCTTAAGCTCTAATCCAGCCAAAAACTCTAAGAACAATCTCTTGGAACCTCAGTAGCCAAGGGAAGGTGAAACACTAGGTGCTTGTGTGCAATAATGTGGATTAAAGCACCTAGTGTACAAACAAGAGAGCAAAAGAGATAGGATAGATATAGAACTCAAACCCTAAAACCAGAGCTTCTCTGAGGTCTTTTCTCTTAAAAATGTCTAACTCCTCTAACCTTTGAGCCAAGAGAAGAGAGCCCTCTCTTATAGGCAACAAAGCTTACAAGCTAAGCAAACCAAAGGCTCATCCCTCCATAACGTGTATGGAGGGGAAACAATGCTATATAGCTACTTCAAAATATCTCAAAAAGCAACTGAACAGTAGTCGGCAGGCAAAATTGTCATTTTGACAAAATTGACTGCCGACCGGCACAAATAGTGCCGACCGGCACAATATAGTGCCGATGGCAACACCAACCAGCCGGTGGCCTCTAGCCACTACCGGTGGTGTGTGGGGATGCCTCACAAGGCATTCCCTGCCCCTCCAAGCAAAGCACAAGTGTTTGGTGCAAAACCAGACACAAAACGGTCAAGTTCGGAGGTCCTGAGGCAAGGCGCGTAGCGAGAACTCCGGGAACTCCAAACGAACACGAACATGATAATCACCGAGTGTTCAAGCGGTGACGTCCAGGTCTTGAGGACGGTCAAAATGGGGTGTCTACAAGGTCGGGATGAGAAAAAGGTATGGAAATGAAGAGGAAATCGAGAGGAACAAATCCCGAAAAGGGGAAAATGGCAAAGGATGTGCCGAATTGAAATTTCAATCGGTCGAAAATATCCGAAACGCGATGAACTTCGCGAATCGGACGACGAAAATGGCATGATAACACAAAGGAATGAGCAAAGGAGGAGAGAAAGAGGCTCTAGAGAGAGAGAGGGATAGTTTTCGGCGCAAGGGAAATAAGGAAATAGGGTTTTGAAACCCTATTTTAAAGAACCCAAGGTGAAAAGTCGAATCTGCCCCGACTCAGCAACATTTTTGCCGGTCGGCAAACATTTTGTGCCGGCCGGCAGAATATTGTGCCGATGGAATGTATTTTCAGCAGATGACAGCCGGTGGCCTCCTAGCCCGGCCGTGATGTCCCACAGCCTTGTCAGGCAATATGGTTTCTGGTCTTCATAGCCCAAGAAAGTGCAAGAAAGTGTATCTCCGATGCTCAAACCGGCCTCCGTTTTGACCTCAGACCGTGTCTTCTGTGCGTGGCACTCGAATTCATGCAATGTTGTATCCTTTCGTATCCTTTTGTCTCTCATAAGATTCAAAAGTTGCCCCGTGTGCGTTGCACGCGTTCATCGCACTACTTCGGTGCATTACATCGCGCCATCATGCGCCTCACAGTTGCATGGTCATGCACGTACCACACGCGTTGTAACACGCACCCCTGGCATTGTCATGCACGTCTCGTATGCATTATCATTGCATTTTTTTTATTATTATAAGCCTTGACATTGCATCTCAATACATACATCGCCTCGCACGTCATTCGTGTTGTCGTTGCTTGGCACATCATTTATGTTGTCATGCATCTCCTTGTTTTGCGTTATCATGCATTCCAAAAAAAACACACGTGCGTTGTCACGCACTCGAGTACATTTGCATTGTTTTGTGTTCCATGAGGCATGCGTGCCTCACTTACATTTTCCATTCCATGAGGCATGCGTGCCTCACTTACATCTTCCATTTCGTGTGGCATGCGTGTCACACTTGCATTGTTTTACATTTCGTGTGGCACGTGTGTCACACTTGCATTGTTTTACATTCCGTGTGGCACGCGTACCTCACTGGCATCATTTTGCATCTTCATTGTACACGGTCTGGCGAGACCTTAAACACGTACGGTCTAGGAGACCTTAAATCCTTGGGAGGTGTAAAACCTTCACTCGCGTTGTCTAACGCGCCGCGCTGTTTTGCGCACCTCATTGCATTTGGCATGCATTCTGTCGCGCAATCCTACACATCGCACTGTCTTGTGCACCACATCTCAATTCATGCATTGCCCCAAACGGTCTGGCGAGACCTTAAACACGCACGGTCTAGGAGACCTTAAATCCTTGGGAGGTGTAAAACCTTCACCCGCGTTGTCTAACACATCGCACTGTCTTGTGCACCGCATCTCAATTCATTCATTGCCCCAAACGGTCTGGCGAGACCTTAAACACGCACGGTCTAGGAGACCTTAAATCCTTGGGAGGTGTATAACCTTCACCCGCGTTGTCTAACACATCGTACTGTCTTGTGCACCGCATCTCAATTCATGCATTGCCCCAAACGGTCTGGCGAGACCTTAAACCCGCACGGTCTAGGAGACCTTAAATCCTTAGGAGGTGCAAGACCTTCATTCGCGTTGTCTGAACGCATCACGCTGTTTAGCGCATCGCATTAGCTTGTGCGTTGCGTCCCATTCGCGCTATCTTGTGCGCCTCATCGGCACTTGTTAGTGCATTGTATATCATTCGCACGGTTTAGCGCATTTCATTGCATTTTGCATGCATTCCATCGCGCCATTCTGCGCATCTCATTGCATTTTACATGCATTCAATTGCACCTTTTTTGCACATTGCATTGTTCTGTACATCACGGTCTAGGAGACCTCAAATCCTCTGAAGGTGCAATTCCGTTGGCGTTTGTCGTGCCCGAACAACTTTCGGTGGTCTGGTAAAGCCACCTGCCTGTTTTTTGCGGTGAGTCCTAGAAGACCAACTGGGACGGTGAAAACTAGAGTTTGAACGGCTTATGCCTAGAACACAAAGGTTCGGGATTTCCGAGACTAAAGTCTGGTTTAAATACCCGGGGGTGTACCCTCGGCTTGAAATCTGTATGGAAGCCCCATAGGTTGAGGCGGCATGTTTACGCCTCAATTCTGGATACTGAACCAACCTAGTATATCGCCCTGTTGGTAAGATAGGGAAAGCTGCAATCATAGTCGTTGCATCATAGTGCATTGTCATGTATCATTTGTAAATACTGCATATGTCATGCATTTCAAAAAATCCAAAAACAAAAACACATGCATATGTCATGCATCATTGTAAATACTGCATATGTCATGCATCATTGTAAATCCCGCATATGTCATGCATTTCAAAAAAAACCAAAAAAAACCATGCATATGTCATGCATTTTTTATAAATATCCATTCCATTGCATATTGTATATATTGCATTTTAGTTGCATGCATCCACTGCATCCCCCCCCCATTTATGGCTTGCACCTTCCCTTGTTGAGCTTGGTCTGGTATGTGTCCATACTTTTCACGTCAAAACACAGTTCTGCACGCGTACAGTTCTGTGATTAGATGCGGCTTGTATGCGTGCATCCCCTTCCTAAGCGAGATACGGTTTGGCTACATGCCATATCCATTGTATATATTACATTGTAGTGTAATTGTTGCATCCGGCATTAGGATCACTATTCTTTCCTCAGCGGGTCGTTACCCCACTTATGTTATTCCACTCATTACTCGTCCTTGTGTCCGTCTACATCACTCATAGTTCAGACATCGTTCTATGGTAGACGGATTTGTTACTTCCACCAATCTATTTGACATATGTGTAGTTTCAACCCGCTCATGATTGAATCATGATTCAATTGCTCTGCAATTAGTTTGCATATCATTTGCATAGTTTCAATTGCATTGCATTATCATTTGCATTGTTTATACTTAGCTTTGTATATATTGCATATCATTTTGCATTTCATCATTGCATTGTCATGCATGTTGCTAACAATATCATACCTGCTAAGTTTGTCTTCTTTTCAGGCACGATATTGTATGTACGGTTCATTTGAGGCCGGTGCAACCGGACGAGCCGCACAGGTATTGTATCCTCCGAGTGAGTCGTATTGAGAATTGCATAATTCTCTTACATCCTTTCTGCATTGTAGTGTAGTTTGGTGCATGCTAGCTTATAACTGTCGCATTCGTGCTTCATTACAGCTTTCTTTGCATAATCATAAGTTATGCTCGGCTTCTTGCATTGTTTTGCATTTTGCCCCTACCTTCGGGCGCATACTTTGTTTGTCTTGCATGTTTGTCCAAGTCTTCGGCCTTGTCAAAAATGGGTCGTCTCTGGGCTTTGACATTCACTCCCGTCATTGTTATGACTCCCGAGTTCTGTCAAAGAGGGGCAACTGTAGACACCCCATTTTTGACCGTCCTCAAGACCTGGACGTCACCGTTTGAACACCCGGTGATTATCCATGTTCGTGTTCGTTTGGAGTTCCCGGAGTTCTCGGCTACGCGCCTTGCCTCAGGACCTCCGAACTTGACCGTTTTGTGTCTGGTTTTGCACCAAACACTTGTGCTTTGCCTTGGAGGGGCAGGGAATGCCTTGTGAGGCATCCCCACACACCACCGGCAGTGGCTAGAGGCCACCGGCTGGTTGGTATTGCCATCGGCACTATATTGTGTCGGTCGGCACTCTTTTGTGCCGGTCGGCAGTCAATTTTGTCAAAATGACAATTTTGCCCTGCCGACTACTGTTCAGTTGCTTTTTGAGATATTTTGAAGCAGCTGTATAGCATTTGTTTCCCCTCCATACACGTGTATGGAGGGATGAGCCTTTGGTTTGCTTAGCTTGTAAGCTTTGTTGCCTATAAGAGAGGGCTCTCTTCTCTTGGCTCAAGGGTTAGAAAAATTAGACATTTTTAGAGAGAAATGACAGAGAAGAAGCTCTGGTTCTAGGTTAGAACTTGTGTATCTATCCTATCTCTCTTTTCCTCTCTTGTTTCTACACTAGGTGCTTTAATCCATATTATTGCACACAAGCACCTAGTGTTTCACCTTCCTTCGGTTACTGAGGTTCTAAGGGCTGGTTCTTGAAGTTTTTGGTTGGATTTGAGCTCAAGGAAGCAACAACATCAACCTTTGTGAAGGTGGTCTTCAAGGGTAAGAAGCTACCCCTTTTTACCCCTTTTTTGCACTCCATTTTTGCATAGTTTAGAACTATTTTTGTGCTTAGCATTTAATACAAAAAAGTTCTATTTTTTAGTCCTCTTTATTGTTGGTTAAGAGTGTTTTGTGCTTTGGGGAGGTTTGACCACCCTTAGGCCTTGAAAAGGCCTCATTGTGTGCTATTTTGTGAGAGCTCCGGGATTTTGGTGTTGGGGTCTCTTCACCACTGAAATCTTGAGGAATTTCAGTGGTGAAGATGATGCCTTGAAGTCCCAAGAAGGAGAGGGTCACCCCCTCTCCTTGTTGTCCTTGAAAAGGACCTATTTTGCCTCTTGAGGGAGCCCCATGTTTGGTTGTTTGTTGGTTATGCCATGGCTTTATTTTGTGCTCATATTGCCATATTATAACTTTGTATCGTGTTGGTTTTAGTACTCCTTGCATGTTTTGCATAGATGCTTTGTAATGCCTCTTTAGTCCTTTAACATGCATTAGGTTGTGCCTCTATTCTAACATGTTTTAGGCTTAGATTCATGAAGCTTGTATGCTTATTTTTCCATGAATAAGGTCTGTCCATGGTTACTTTGGTCGATCTTAGCTTGCATCACATAGCCTCTTTGCATTTGGCTTGTTGGCCTTAAGAGCATGAAAGTATAACATGCCTTGCTTGCATTATTTTCAATGGTTTAGAACCATTTAGCATGCTATTTCAGTCCCTTAGACATGCTTGAATGATTGCCTTGCATGCCTCTTTGAAGTTTTGAAAGCATATGTTGTATGCCTAATGGTTTGGTCATTGTGTGTGCCTTGCTCTAGAGCCACTTAGATGCCATTTAGGAGGTCCCTTTCGTATGGTCTAGGGCTGCCTTAGACCTGTTTTAAGCCTTCTTGGCCTTGTGAGGCTTGGTTGGCTTAGCCATGGTTTAGGTCTCCTTTGGCTTGCCTTGGATGCTTGGACCATTTGTTGCATGCTTAGTCTATTTTGTTGCTTGGTTTGGCACCATGTCCAATGATTTTAAAGCTTATTATGCATGTTAATATGTCCATGTTAGCCTCTTTTAAGTGTTCTTAAGAGTTGCTTGTTTATGCCTAAGTGTTGGATTACGTATGCTTGCATGTGTGCATGTATTGCATATATCTTAGCCTTCACTTCTATGGCATTTGGCCACTAGTTTTAGGCTTATTTAGAGCTGCCTAACCTATGTGCAAGTCCATCCTCTTGTTGCTTGCATATGCTCCTTGAGTGTTGTAATGTATTGGTAAGTAAATGCATGTTAGGACTAACATGATTGAATGAAGTCACATGCTTGTTTGCATGCTTGGACACCCACATTACACCTTGCATACTTGATGGTTGACATTGGCGTTTCATGCCTTGTATGTCTGTTAGCTTGTATGCTCCTTTGCATTGGCATGATTGCATACTAGTTGACATGTCTAGGATTGCATGACATAAACGTGCATGCTCTACCTCTTGACCAAGTCATGATAGAGGCTTAGCACCCTTGTGTGTTTGTTTGGTTTGCATGCATTTGAAATAGAAGTTGCACATTTGGTTCTTTGGGCCATCATGCATGGAAATGCATGATTGGTGGCCCGAGAATCGAGGGTCATGCTCCCTTGAGTCCCAAACATGATAGGGAAGCATTGGCCATGCTTACATATGCCTAAAAATTCATGCCATGCACTGCTTGTCTGCTGCTGCTGTCAAAACTGTCTCCTGCAGGAATTTTGTGCCGACCGGCACTATATGGGTGGCTGATAACATCATTGACAGCCGGTGGTCATTTTACATGGCCGGTGGCCATTCCATCCAGCCGGTGGTGTACAGCAGCATGCAAGGAAGGTGTTCTGGGACTTTGGCAATTTTTGGAGAGACAGGGCAGTAAGAACAGAGGCAGCAGTGTCATGATGCGGGTTTCCGGGTGAGTCGGATTTGAGCATACATCATTCGCGCATCCCGAGGCAGGGCTGAGGCCCCTCTCTTTTTTTTTTTTTGTATATACTGAATTTAATTTGATAATTAGAAATTTCTGTAATAATTAATTTATTCTGTATTTGGGCTGTACTATTTGGGACTGTATATTCTTTTGGTCCCTCCGTGTGAGGGCATAATTGTAATAAGTGTGGGTGAGTGTGTGTATGTCTTCCAACCCCCATTTCTTTCTTCCCTTTTATTTACCTGCTTATGATGGTAGATTAGGGCATATTTAAAACTAGCATACCTTATGCAATGCATGCGTGCATCCATGCATTTGTTGACATACATCAGGCTTGGCACATCATACAAACTGCATCGTACTTTCAATTCCAAATTGAATACGTGATAGTTGTAGCATTTCACATGCCATGTCTAGGATAGCCGAGCCTGCCTAGATTACATCTTTGCATGTGTTGCATTAGACATTTCAGTATGCTTAGGTCCATGCATGGATTTCTAATAAGCTTCTGTTTTGGCTTGGAGCACTAGGTGAGTCTTTATACTTTAGCACCCTCGCATGCGTGTGAATGTTGCCATGACAGTATGCTTACCATGCGGCTAAGTGCTTATGTGAGATAAACTGTTTGAATGCCTGTGGGTGGAGGTTGGATTGTTTGAGTTGGAAAACTCATTGAAATCCGTATTTTAGCCTACTTGCGAGTAGCAAAACCCGAAACGCTTTCAAAACAAACGGATATGCAATGATTATTTCCGAATTAGGCAATCTAGTCTATACTTGTTTGCTGTGCGCATAACATAGTAATTCTAGGCTAATAATTGGAATAAGAGCATGTAATGTTTTCAAAATCGGATATCACGGTTAGTAGAGGCCGGTCTTCGGACCGGGTGAAAGGGGGTGCTCATAGCTGACCTTCCCCGATCGTACCCAAGCTCCCGAGCCAAGACATTTGGTGATGACGGACACGTGGCCTTCAGCGCCGAGTCAGGGTTTCCTAAATTTCCCATTTAAAAAATATTTAGGTGGCGACTCTGTATCTGGCAAAGCAGTCCATGTTTGGCACTTCTTTTCAAAAATCTGTTTTCTCAAAAACGATTCGCCAGAGTTGGACTCTTTGGTTCAGATTAAGAACCGCAACAAAAAAAAAGCAGAGGAGTCCGAACTGTAGAGTGAGGCCCACGGGCGCGTCTACACTTTCTTGATTTCAGATGTAGTTGCATTCTTATTTACACCAAGTGTGTCATAATAATCTCCGGCTGCCATATATGCAGTGCCATGAATAGCTCTTGCTACAGGGGCCCCAGTTACAGTCAGTGTAGTACTCTTCGGTACTGGACCTTGAGTTGTAGTAATGGTGAGAGTGATTGAAGAAAATAAATGTTAACAGAGTGTTTCCTCCACTCCCTCTTCCTCTCCCTCTCTCGTTTCACTCCTGTTGTCTGTGTAGTATATTGAGAACAATCAGACCCATCTCTCTCTCTTTCTAGAAAATATTCTTTACACCTTTTGACCCCACTCCAGCACCTCCTCTTTTCTTTTAGAAGACCACTCTTCATTTTCTCTACAATCTTTTTTTTTTTTTTAACATTTTCATAATCTAGTGCAATAATTTACATAATATACATTCAAAGTGATTATCTCAAGACTCTTAACCACTGAGAACACCCTCCCTTAAAGACACAATTCAATGATATATTTTGTAATTGCAACCGTCACACCACAACTAACTCATACTAAAAGAAAAGAGGAGGTGCTGGAGTGGGGTCAAAAGGTGTAAAGAATATTTTCTATAGAGAGAGAGAGAGAGAGAGATGGGTCTGATTGTTCTCAATATACTACACAGACAACAGGAGTGAAATGAGAGAGGGAGAGGAAGAGGGAATGGAGGAAACACTCTGTTAACATTCATTTTCTTCAATCACTCTCACCATTACTACAACTCAAGGTCCAGTACCAAAGAGTACTACACTGACTATAACTGGGCCCCTGCAGCAAGAGTTATTCATGGCACTGCATATATGGCAGCCGGAGATTATTATGACACATTTGGTGTAAATAAGAATGCAACTGCATCTGAAATCAAGAAAGCTTATTATGGGCTTGCAAAACAGTTACATCTAGATACAAATAAAGATGATCCTGAAGTTAAAAAGAAATTTCAAGAAGTCCAAAAGGCATATGAGGTTTTGAAGGACGAAGAAAAACCTGCACAGTATGACCAGCTTGGCCATGAAACTTATGAAAACAATGTTAATGGTGGTGGCACCAAAACTCTGACATTCCAAACTGATCTGCCTTGTGAAGCTTGTGGTGGAGCTGGTGTTCCTCCTGGAACCAGACCAGAAACTTGCCAGACCTGTAGAGGCTCAAGCATGATAAACAAGGTCACTGGCCCATTCAGGGTCCAGGTTACGTGTTCTTATTGTCATGGAACTGGGAAAATTGTTAAGAACTTTTGCAAATCTTGCCATGGGGAGAAAATAGTTAGAGGACCAAAGACGGTCAAGCTGGATATCATGCCAGGGGTAGATGATAATGAAACTATGAAGGTGTATAGGAGTGGTGGAACAGATCCTGATGGCAATCAACCTGGTGATCTTTATGCTACTATCAAGGTTCGGGAAGATCCTGTTTTTCAACCAGAAGGGCCAGACATTCATGTTGATGCTGTACTGAGTATCACTCAGGCAATTTTAGGTGGAACCATCCAAGTCCCAACTCTAACGGGAGATGTTGTTCTTAAGGTCCGCCCCTGACACCCAACCTAGTCAGAAGGTGGTTTTGAAGAGAAATGGATAAAAACAAGGAACTCTTACTCGTTTGGGGATCAATATGTGCACTTCAATGTCAGCATCCCAGCAAACACTTGTAGTAAACTTAAGACCCATGTTCTTGAGACCAAAATGCAGAGCTTGGCAAGAGCAACATTTTGACCAGTGGAGATTAAATTTCGGCAACGTCGAATTTTGGAGTTTTCATCCATTTTCTCTCCTAAGCTTGAGGTAGGGATTTTTCCTACACTTCTTTATGCAGTTTTACTTGATTATAGGGAGTTTAGAGTTACATATAATTTAATTAGAATTTTTGAAAAATTCGTGATTTATTTGCTTAAAAGGAAAATTTTGAGAAAAATAAAGAGTTGATACCCAAATTGCGAAAGTGTAAACTTGGAATATATTTGTAAGGTTATGAAAGAGCTATGTTTTAAATTTGAATAAAAACGAACTTCAATTTGATTGGTTTTGAAATTTTTACCGGTTTGTGACCAAAAGAGCATTTTTAAAGAAAACAAAATAATTGTATTTAATTTTGGGGGCTTTTGATCAAAATAGGATGCCGTAGTTGAATAATGCTTGGAGAATGAGTTTGGAAAGAAAATGATATTTTCTTGGGCATTAACGATATTATTTTGCTTAATGTATCTATTGGAATAAAACCGACATGGTTAGAAATGAACCTTGAAAGGTTACCGGACGTGATTGTGATATGAAAACTAGTGTAGTTGTTCATATTTGATGAGATGTGGAATAGATTGTATTTATCAAAATTTTTGAAATTTCATTGTTCAAATATCTGTTTAGAAATATCTTTTTTGGTCTATCGGTGGAGGGTAACCATAATTGTTGTAGAAAGGCATGAGACTTAGGTAAATTGAGCCACATTTCTCATTTGTTGCATTGGTCATTGCATTACATTCATTTCATTGGAAATGTATCTGTTTTTTAGAAATGTTTGGAAATGTATCTATGTGGGAAAAGATGAATACTTGGTGAATCTGGGTAGGGGGTGTGGAACTGCGCGGTTTGGTGTCGAGCCTTCCAGTTTACTAATAAAAATGACAGTGGTAGCACATTAGGGCCTACTTGCAGACACTAGCCTAGAGATTCACAGGGCCCGTATTCATGTAATAAATATGGTTTAAAATGGAAATGGTTTTATATTTGTTATTGCATCTTAGCATTGCACACTTTACAAAAAGAGAGATAAACTATTTTATCATGAGCATGGCATGAGCATACTCCTCTTTAGTCTTGTCATTGTTCATATGTTGTGTAGTATATCTCTACTGAGCTGTGGCTCACCCTATAAGGGAAACCATTTCAGGTATAGGTGCTATGCCTCCGCTAAGACATTGACTTGGGACGTCTCGGAGTTGAGGTTTTATTTTTGTTTTATTGTTAATTGTTGAATGTAAGCCCAGGGCTGTATTTGTGTTGAGTTGAAACTCCATTTTGTGTAACCAAGAATATTCTTGGTTAAATTTGTAAGCCTATAGGGCACTTATTATTTGTTTGGCTTCAATTTCATATTTGTTATAAAATGCATGTTTGGGATTAGAACTTGGGCATTGAGATGTGAACAACATGTATTTGGCATTTGGGATTTAATGGAAATGGGCGTATGGATTAGTTAGATATATATATATATATACGTGTGTGTGTTTGTCTACCAGGTGGGTTCTGTTGCATAAATGGAAATATCATGCCAAATTTTCGGGGCGTTACATCAATAGATTGGATACTTTTCAAAATATTGAGTGTTTTCAAATTAATAAACATAAGCCAAGGATGATATTTCATGTTACTTTACAACATAGGATGACAAACAATTCATCTTCTAATCTTGATGGTTTCATTAAAAAAAATAAACTAAAAGAAAATTTTAAAATAAAAATAACACTAATATTATGTTTAGATATTGAATTTATATATGTATATATATATATATCAAAAGACACGAAAATAAGTGAAATGGAAAAGGAAATGAATTATATTTGTTAAAAAAATTAAGTAATTTTATTTCTTTTTTATTTTCCCATCCTTTAACAAATCCAAGATACAAACATATTATAAGTTTTAGAATGCAGTAAATGCAACCTTAATCTACTAAATGAAAGTGTTCTAGATCAAATTTTCTTTTTGTTGTCATTTGCTTAGGGTTTTTTTAGTTGACCTTTTTTAGTTTGGGATTAAAAAATTCGCTTGAGTTGACTTTTTTTAACTTTTGTGAAATTTTATGTGATTCTTTCAAATTCCTCTTGTAACCAATTCTTTTTTATTTGGGTTTCAATAGTTGTCTCAAAATTTTTGTTTGCTGATGCCATCCTTTACCTTTCCAATTTTCATTTTTAGAAAATAACTTTTTCCTTCTTCTTTTTTTTTTTTTTTTTTTTGCTTTTCTTTTCCTTCTTAAATTCATCATCAAATCTACAATCCAAAAACAATCTTAGTACTTTCACAGGTGCACTTTTATGGTAATTTATTATGTAAAATTCAAATTTCTTTTTGATTTTTGCGATAACAGTCTTGAGAGAATTTTGAAACCTTTATAAAGACAATGAAATGTAAAGAAATTAATAGTGTAATATTCAATAAATAGAATTTATACATTCAAACTGAAAACCATGCTAAAAAGAAAAGAAAATTGAAAACTAAACTTGTAAAACATATTTTAAATTGAATGAGGCCCTTTCAAAGTGGATCTTCCTAAATTAATAGGTTGGATACTTTTCAAAATACTGAGTGTTTTCAAATTTTTAGTGAAACCATCAAGATTAGAAGATGAATTGTTTGTCATCATATGTTGTAAAGTGACATGAAATATCATCCATGGCTTATGTTTATTAATGGGAGATTTACCAATAAATCCCAAATGTTAAACTTATGAACCAATTGGTCCCAATTTTTTTCCAATAAACTGTTTAGTCCTTGGATATTTTGAAGGACCTTAATGCCCTCATTTAGATGCTATTAGATGCATGCTCTCTATGAGGGTGTGTCACGTGTCACACACAATATGTTACGTGGCACACACAATGGGTGCCACACATCAACAAAGTACACCAAGGCTCTTTATGAGGGTGTGTCACGTGACACACACAATGGGTGTCACACATCAACAAAGTACACTAAGGCTCTTTATACTTTTTGCCTTGGAGTGTCACGTGACACACACAATGGGTGCCACACATCAACAAAGTACACTAAGGCTCTTTATGCTTTTTGCCTTGGAATGATGTATGTCACGTGACACACACACGGAAGGGTATAATTGACCACTCAATGTTACTAAACAAAGGAAATAGGATAAGATGGTAAGATATTTCCCCATTAATAGGACTAATCAGAACAATAGAAATAACCTTATGACCAATCGGTAAAACTGTTTGTGAGATAGGATTTATTAGTAAATATCCCAAAAAAGAAACCAAAAGGAAATTTTAAAATAAAAATAACACTAATGTTATGTTTAGATATTGAATCTATATATTATATATATATAAATCAAAAAACAAGAAAAGAAATGAAATGGAAAAGGAAATGAATTATATTTGTTAAAAAATTAAGTAATTTTATTTCTTTTTTATTTTCCCATCCTTTAACAAATCCAAGATACAAACATATTATAAGTTTTAGAATGCCGTAAATGCAACCTTAATCTACTAAGTGAAAGTGTTCTAGATGAAATTTTCTTTTTGTTGTCATTTGGCTAGGGTTTTTCTAGTTCACTTTTTTTATTTGAAACTTTTTTGGTTTGGGATTAAAAAATTCATTTGAGTTGGCTTTTTTGACTTTTGTGAAATTTTATGTGATTCTTCGAAATTCCTCTTGTATCCAATTCTTTGTTATTTGGGTTTCAATAGTTGTCTCAAAATTTTTGTTTGCTGATGCCATTCCTTTACCTTTGTAATTTTCTTTTTTAGAAAATAACTTTTTCCTTCTTCTTTTTTTTTTTTTTGTTTTGTTTTCCTTTTCTTTTCCTTCTTAAATTCATCATCAAATCTACAATCCAAAAACAATCTTAGTACTTTCACAGGTGCACTTTTATGGTAATTTATTATGTAAAATTCAAATTACTTTTTTATTTTGCGATAACAGTTTTGAGAGAATTTTGAAACCTTTATAAGGACAATGAAATGTAAAGAAATTAATAGTGTAATATTCAATAAATAGAATTTATACATTCAAACTAAAAACCATGCTAAAAAGAAAAGAAAATTGAAAACTAAACTTGTAAAACATACCCACAGTTTGCAGCTTGCACTAGTTGTCAACAAACACATTTGATGCACTTGAGGCCCCGTTTGTTTTCAGAAGTAGAATAGAGGGGATTAATAGTGAAAGGATTAATAGTGAGGGGACTGTTAGTGAGGGGATTAAGAAAAATGTGTTTGTTTGATAACCAATGGACTAGTAATAGTTCATATTTATTTTGAAAAATGTGTTCATGTTTTTTTATTTTTAATTATTATTAAATTTATGCTTATACCAATTAATAAATGCATTACCCAATTAAATTATTCAAAAACTAAAATTAAAATCATATAATTAAAAATAAAAAAATTACCTATTAATCTATTTATTATTATTATTATTATTAAAGAAACCCACTTTTGCCATTCCTATCACTACTAATAAAATTCAACTATTAATAGATAATATATATACCTATTATTATTAAAGAAACCCACTTTTGCCTTCCACTGAGTTCACCGAGAGAAAGAGAGAGACAGAGAGAGAGAGAGAGAGAGAGGGGGAAGAGAGAGTCAATGGCGAAGAAGAAGAAACGTGAATGGAGAGAGCTTGTGAATAAGAAAATTATCTCCATAATCAATCCCTCAACTGAGGAGATCAAAGGTATATATTATCTGCACACACACACACACACACACATATATATATATATATATATATATATATGTATGTATGTATATGTATATCATATACTATGTCTTTTGATTTGTATCTGTTTTGTTTGATTTAATCAAAGATCGGAGCATCACTCTTCAATTTTACTATTCTAATTTGCAATTTGTCTACATTTCTGTTTGGTTGGTGAGACATCGAATGAAATATACATATATATATATATATATGATAAGAGAACAGAGATAGACTGAGAGAGAAGGAGAAGAGAAGAGGGTAAACAAGTAAATTACTCTCCTAATACCAACGGACTTATATTCAATACCAAGTGTTGGGACAGACTAACAATCCCAACATCCAAGGCCCATCTGAAGCCCTCCGGCTTATGAATCTATTCCCCAAATCTGTAAACAAACAAAAGGTATGGTCACTGTTCATCATTCACAGTCCACTCCAAACTGTGAAAAAGGAAAACAAACGGGGCCTGAGAGATATCACTGTTGGAAATCAGATTTTTAGTGGCGTTTAAAAAACGCCGCTATATCTATCAAAAACGCTGCTAATTCCTTTTGCGACGCTTAATACCAAATGTCAAAGATGCGGTCGTTGCTATAACTCTATGACGCTTTAAAAACGTCGCTATATGACAATAGGCGGTGTTTTCTAAAAACGCTGCTAAAAATTCTACTAATGGTAACATGACGTCACCATGCTATTTAACGACGTTTTTAAAACGCCGTCATATCTTTGATGTTATTTAACAACGTTTTTAAAAACACCGTGATAGCCCCTTTTTTTAAAAAAAAAAAAAAGTTCTAATTTTATGTCATTAAACTAAAAAAATACCTGCAATAAAACTGAAACATAACACCAATATGAAATAGTAACTCCCATTCACATAATAAAATCTTATCAAATAATAGTTCACAATTGTTGTGCCAAAAAAAACTATCACACATAAATCATTTGAATGACATTAAGGAGTCACCAAAATTGGATGCCCCTCTATTTGAGCCAAAATAGGAATCTGAGTTCACCAAAATACGAATACTTGTGAAATACAAGCAAAAAACACAATTAAACACCTGTTTTAACAAGATTTTAGCTTCCAAAAAGTAAATTTTATTTCTTCTCTCCCACACACCTGCAGAGGGGTTCTGGGGAAGGAAGAAAGAGAAGAAAAGAAAAGGACAGTAGAATAATTACGTAGATAGATAGAATACAAACACTAGAATAATTTCTTATTTAAGCATCTACCTGTGAGTTGAGATAACATCTCGTATAATGTATCTGTGTAGCCAGTCAACATTCCCACACATATAATCAAAGATGATCCTTGACCTGAAGCACACACTACTAGTTAAAAACATGAAAAATGATGCACCTTATATGACTAACATAATGAATGTACAAATTCTTTTGGCTAACTTGTATGCCTTGAGAAAGTTAGGCATATCAATCACAATTTAATTGAATCTTGCATTTGACTCGTTACATTCTAATTTTTCCTAGAATCACTTGATCCTAATACTGCATAGAAATCATAGAGCAACTAGATTGTAGCATGATCTGAAGGTCGTGCTCTGGACACCTAGCATTCATATTGCTTTTCTAGGTTGTGCACGAGACTTCAAGCAGTTATATTGTTTTTGAAAACTATTCTCTAATTTAGGAAAATACAGATAACATGAAAAAGCATTGGTGATATGGTCCAAAGCTTCTTTTAGAGAGAAAAAGTGGTAAGGGTATTTTTAGAGTTTTGATGAATTATATTCACATTTTAGGAACTTGAGCTGATAGTCTGGAAGCAACCCAAATAGAAAAGTGCTGAAGGTTTTTGCTTTTTCATTTTCAGCTTATGAGGTGGAATGTGGTACTCTCACAGAGCGATGTGGGATGCACTCACAGAAACAATAAACCAATTGAAGGAATTTCTAACACATGTATTCAATTAGTTCATAAAGATAAAATTCCAATGGTGTCACATAAGAAAAACTGACAAAACCAAACATACCAACTCAATTGGTCACCAAACAAAACATATACTATGATCAGAAAGGCACAAAAAACTGTCAAAAATAAATAAACCACAAAAAATAAGAAATCAAGCCAAAAAAGTTGTATCCAAATGCCAAGAATACTACCAAATCCAGATTCTGATATTTTGTCACATATCCATGTTATAGTCTCTACAGTCTTATTTTCTCCCCCTATCATATAGGCTTCGTGATAGCTATAAAAAAAAAAAAAGAAGAATAAAGGTCAATCCATTTCCCAAAACCCTTTTAACTATTATGTAAATTTTCATGTGGGCTCATTATTAATGTTTATGAAAGGATGACCAGTAATCCAATGAACCGTTGTTTTGTGCTGATTTTCTAGACTTTGGCATCTCCAATTGACAAAGAGTTGATCTAATGTTTTGATTCTCTCCTAGTGACTAAATAACACTAAATTGGAGTATGATAGTAATTATTCTACTGTTCTCTCTCCTCTAGCTGTTGTTTTTAAGGTATATGTAGCAGCTACATTTTTAGGAATTATAATGGAGTTATATATATATATATATATTTTTCTGATTTTAGGGATGTCCAAAAGTATGCAATATCAATTCTACTCAGAGCAGTTAGGAAGTTGCACAGTTATGTCCAAAAGTTTACAGCGCATAGAAATGATGGACTAGAAATAAAACTGAAGTAGTCAGGATAGAACTAATAGAGTACCATAAAAATGGACTGCCGAAAAAATAAAGACAAAAAATGCATGAAAATAATTGATATAAATAAAACTAAAGCAAGGATGGAACTCTTAACATAATGTTGGAAACAAACTTACATAGAATTCTTGCTGAAGGCAGCATGTATAAAAGCCCAAATTGGATGTGATACTGCATCTTTGAGATGAGTGAGATTGATTGATAAAGATAGGTTTTAGTAACTTTCTTTGATAAAAGCATACTCCTTCTAGGCAAGTGAATACCTAATAAGCGGGAAGAATAACAGATAATAAGCCAAATTTGAACAGGAATCCCCGGAAGGTACTTGAACAACTATAGAAACAAGAGAAAGAAAAGGAAAATGGAAAATAAAAAAGGGCTGCAAACTTCTAAATCCAAGTGTTATCTTCTTTGGGAGATTTTGATACAATATGCATATCAAGCATTTTCTCCACCTATCAGCTTTCTGTTACAAATGTGTGTCATAGAGGTGCAATCTGCAATCTTACCAGCTCAAACTTCATTTATATATTTAACATATTGATTCCATGAGGAACAGGTGATTTGATAACATTATTTTGATATAATAAGAAGAGCAACATAGACTAAAATGAATCCAGATTACATGCTAAAGAAAAAAAATTTGTGGGATAAAAAGAAATCTTTGACACCAAATGAAAATCAATTAAGAAAAGAATCAAACAAAATTTCTTCACAAGAACTTCCACTTCAACTCTGAAGAAGCATGGCATGAAATAATCATTCATTAAACTGTACTCTTATTTTTGTCCCCAACACCTTACTCTATTTCCAGAGTCAAGCTTATATGCCCTTACATTACCATACACTCCTCGCCTTTTCGTCCATAATTTAACACATCGCAGCAGTGATTTGAATACCTGGAATAGAACAATCCGAGAATATATGAGATCTACAAGAACTCTGAAAGCACCACCTAGCACACAAAAAATGAGAGCTGAAAGAGAATGATTATCATGTATATATTAATATCAAGGTGGCAGCAGTTTTGAAAACAAAACCCCATAGGTATTCATGGTTTGATGCCATAGAGAGCATGCTAATAAGAATTAGCTAAATTATTTCCTAATGCAGGTGCAAAATTCAAGAAATAGAGACAAATTCTGCTCTGGCATTCAACCTTGAAAACCAGCAGAACTACTTTGCACCTAGAACAAAAATAATTACCATAGGAACCCATAGATAGCATGCTTGATACCTCCATGTTCGGGAGAAGCTGAAGAATGCATTTGTTAGCATGAACTCCAGACAAACTTCTCTAGCTGGTTTCATCAATGTTGCTTAGAAAGAAAGGGTTGAGTATGTCCACATTCTGCAGATCAATAATCAACCTAGAAATTCCATCAACTCACAATCTACTGAATTAAAATAGCAACAATTAAGTTTTACATATTTCCAAACTAATATTTATCGCAGTGTTAGTTATTTGTTGGTGTCACAATTCCAGCTGTGGATCGGTCAACCAGTAAGTCATCAGATTAGACAATGCATCAAACAGTGAACTCAAATGCTACGACAGATATTTGACCTCCCTAATTTTCTTTCAATGAGCTGATTTCCAAAAGCCAAATCCAATGGTGAGCAGAACAGTAATAGCATATTAGAAAGTTTCAATGGTGAGCAGAATCACAATATACTATTAACTAGATCATCTATTATGAATGAACAGAATAAAAAAATCACCAAAGAGATGGAGGAATTGCTTAGCATTTAGCAACCAATATGAAGAATATATTTGAGTCAAAGGTTAGTAGTATTAACCAAATTAATGAATTATGTGAAAGTTAATAAGCAAGCAACAGGATTGATCTCTTGTTCTAATTGTTGCAACCTCTGAAATCATTGTACTTTTGATTGTGATTTTGGAGTGATATTGTCTATCAAGTTAACAGAATAATTTGCATAGCCAAAACCATGAAATCATTAAGGTATTAATGATGAAAGGAAAGCAAATGCAGGCCAAATTAGCCCGAAAACATGTTTCACAAGATGAATACAAGGTTCAGGAAAGCAGCCATCATCATACCTACCTTCATTTTGGAAACATAGTTTCACATTCAACACAACTACCATATCTTTCCAAATTCCATATCTATATGCATAACATTATGTGAACATAGGAGTATATATTCATGTATATACCCAAGAGTATGGGTAGGGATTTACCTCCCAATCTTCATTTGTCCAAAATGCACTTCTTGAACCTTAAAACCCCATCCTTGTTACATGGTCTATGCAAAACATAAATGGTTCTGTCACTAGTATGAAGGCACTTACAGTTTCAATGTTGCAAGCTCTTTGGCCAATGCCATATTCCTTTCCTACAGCCTCACGCACTCCAAAGTTGATCTATCAAGTTCCTATTATACAAGGAAGGAGCTAAATGAGAAGGTTTCAATCAAGTTCCTAAAACCTCCCCTTCCAATTTCTCAATTTCCCTACGCAACTCCCCTGGATTATCTTCGCAATTGATCAATTTCTGATAGAGATTGCCTACTAATTGGAAATAAAGCCGACTAACATTAGCCTTCGAAAAGGCCTGCTTGCATACAGTGTTGTGGATCGTGGGCACACTAGGAGACACAAACAAGCAATAACACAAGAGTTTTAACGTGGTTCGGCAATCCGGCCTACGTCCACGGGAGCGATATCACTATATATCAATAAGAGGAGGATTACACACTCAACTCACACTCTCTATCTCTCTATATAGCTGATTCTCTCTCACTCTGATGACACAAACAGAGTATACACAACTCTTGTATATTACTCTCTCTTGTATGTCCGTCTCTCTTGGTTTCAACTCTCCTCTCACCCATCCATTTATACACTTAACAGAGGGAAGATGGAGAGGCCTCATGGCCAGCTGCAATGTGTTGGCTTCACATGGCCAGCTTGTGCCAACATGTTGCGGCACATGTGAATCCCCTTTTGTTGGCTGGCAAGCATTCCTTTGTGGGTTGGCACCATGGAGAAGGAATCACCCCTCACATGGGATGATATCCTACAAATCACCCCCTCAACCCATGTGAGGTGATCCATAATAGCACCCCCTGCTTGGAGTGCCCGGCACCCCCTCACTGGGGTGCCATGCAAAGCTTACTTTTCAACTCTTTGTGATGGCATCTCTCCCTTCCATACAGTTTTGGAGAGATCGTAATATGTCTCTAATTCAGGAGCAAAAGAAACTCTTTTCTTCCCTGGGACATGCTTTGCTGTCTTGGTCTCTTTGCTCTGAGCTGTCTTTAAAATTGGCTGCAATGGCTCCGTTTTGTGCACCTTCGAACTGCCTCCATGCATTCTTGTACACTTTGGTTGCCATGTCTGCTGAGCCCTATGTCTTTTCGGTGCATGTCTTGTACTTCTTGCCTGGTAAGTGACAGTAGCTCCTTCTGTCACAACCTTTTCAACAAGCCTGTACAGATTTCCCTCCAGTCGTCCATGTAGCATCACCGTATCTCCATGGATAACTTTGAGATTTCCTTTGCTAGATGAGAAGCTATAACCCTTCAAGTCTAGCATACTTAAGGAAATTAGATTCTTCTTCAGTCTCGGCACGTATCGGACTCCATCCAACGTGAAAATTTTTCCATCTTCCATTCTGAGCCGTACTGTTCCCATGCCAACAATCTTACTCACAGTGTTGTTAGCCACTCGAACAATACCTCCGTCCTTTGCTTGGTAGGTGGAAAAAAGTTTTCTGTCCATGTATATATGGTACGTACTTCCAGAATCTAAGATCCAATCAGGTTTCGTCATACTCGACGAAACTGTAAATGCATACTCATCCTTAGCATTTACTGCAGCAGCGACATTTGATGAGCTCGCCTGTTCCTTGTTTGCCTTGTCCTCCTTGAGCTTTGCACAGTCTTTGATGAGGTGATCCTCCTGATCACAGTAATAGCACATTCCCTTGTAGCCTGGCCTTGATTGCGAACGTCCTCTTGATTTGTATCTACTCCGTCTATCATTGGACCTGCCTCTGCCTTGCTCATTTTCTGATGCAACCATGGCATTTCCTTCTGGGTGTTTGCTACTTTCCTTTTTCTTCATCGACTCATGAGAAATGAGAGTAGCAACCACCTCATCCAGTCCAAGAGCATCCTTTCCGTACAATAGAGTAGTCCTGAGATGCTCATATGATGAAGGTAAAGAGACCAGCAAGATCATAGCTTTATCTTCCTCATCGGTCTTCACTCCAATGATGTCCAATTCCATTGTGATCTTGTTGAACTCGTCCAGATGTTCTGTAAGGTTCGTACCTTCTGGCATTTGAAGTGTATGTAGCTGCCTCTTCAAAGATAACCGATTTGTCAAAGACTTTGACTTGTACCTCATTTCTAACTTTGCCCATAGCTCTGCCGGATCTACTTCACTGATGACTTCTCGGAGTGTGTTGTTCCCGAGATATAACTGGATTGTACTGTTTGCCAATTCTCTCAACTCCTCCTACTTGTCATCCTTCATGTCTTTCGGTTTGTTGGACTTTTTGAGAAGAGCTTTTACCAGACCCTCTCGTGTTCGAATATTTTTCACCCTTTGCTGCCACAGGGTAAAGTCATTATTGCCATTAAAAGGCTCAATCATAAAACTTGCACCTTTTCCTGCCATTGTAAATTTCTTCCTTTTTACAGAAATTCCAATTCAAGAATCTGACCATACGGATGTGTCCAGAATATTCCAAATAGTGGGAAAGCACTATTAGATCGCCAAAAATGGGCTCCGAATAATTCAGATCAAGCCAAAACAGTTTGAATGCCTCCGATTCAAAAAACTGACTGTACGGATGTGTCCAGAATACTCCAAATAGTTGGAAAACACTATTGGATCGTCAAAAATGAACTCCGAATGACTCAGATCTAGCCAAAACAGTTTCGACGGTTCAGATCTGCAGAGTGTACCTTAGTCGCGCAGCAGCGGATAACGCTTTGCCCCCTGTTGACTGGTCAACGACATGCTGATGTGTCTGCCACGTGTCTGACACGTGTTTCCGACGTATCGATGACGTGTTACTGACGTGGCGCGGACGTGTCAGTGACGTGCGCGCTGACGTGGCGTTGACTGGCACTGACGTGGCGATGACTGGGCACTGACGTGCGTCGTCTTCTTCCTGCAGACGCACGTGAGGTGTGTGGTTGCGCGTGGCGTGACGCGCCGACTCTCCACTGGCGCGTGGAGGCGCGTGGTGCGCATGGATTTCA
Organism: Camellia japonica; assembly: GCA_030407325.1. Taxonomy (NCBI): domain Eukaryota; kingdom Viridiplantae; phylum Streptophyta; class Magnoliopsida; order Ericales; family Theaceae; genus Camellia; species Camellia japonica. The sequence continues at coordinate 114,820,470 of JAPPVO010000013.1, read as the reverse complement.
CGCACTTCTTCTGTGTAGCGTGTGAGGGCGCGTGAGAGGGATTCTGGGGCTGTTCTTTGCAGTTCTGGACTCCTCTCCTCGAGAGCTTCCTCCTGGTATGCTCAAAAGTGGATTTCAGTCACATCGAAATCTGGGCACTTTCGGAAAAAACTCAATTTTTCACCACCCGAGCTCTGATACCAATTGTTGTGGATCGTGGGCACACCAGGAGACACAAACAAGCAATAACACAAGAGTTTTAACATGGTTCGACAATCCGGCCTACGTCCACGGGAGCGATATCACTATATATCAATAAGAGGAGGATTACACACTCAACTCACACTCTCTATCTCTCTATATAGCTGATTCTCTCTCACTCTGATGACACAAATAGAGTATACACAACTCTTGTATATTACTCTCTCTTGTATGTCCGTCTCTCTTGGTTTCAACTCTCCTCTCACCCATCCATTTATACACTTAACAGAGGAAAGATGGAGAGGCCTCATGGCCAGCTGCAATGTGTTGGCTTCACATGGCCAACTTGTGCCAACATGTTGCAGCACATGTGAATCCCCTTTTGTTGGCTGGCAAGCATTCCTTTGTGGGTTGGCACCATGGAGAAGGAATCACCCCTCACATGGGGTGATATCCTACATACAAGACATCGTTTCTTCTTCGCATTTGAACAGTACTCGATACATTGTTGAAGGCTAGGTTTGTCAAAAAAACACATCAAATTGAAGATCGTTCTCGAATAATAATCGATTGAAGTGAACAATTGTGAAGATATAACTATAATATGTGAGTATAGAAGTGACTGACCAGAGCTCGTGGAAGACATGGCCGCAAATGGAGATTGATTGAAGGTCTTCGATGATTGGATTGAGATCTTCGTAGCAGATTGAACATGTAGGCTTGGCAATTGTGCTACCGCCATTGGAGCTTGAAATGCGGGTAATCGAGGGGTCAGAGTTCAGATCTGAGCTTCTAGAAGACGAGAAAAGAGAGTTTTAGCGAGAAAGTGTAGGTAGAGAGAGAGAGAGAGAGAGAGAGAGAGAGAGAGACGGTGGAGCTCACCTTAGTGAAATCGAAATCGCCAATCGCTTTGAAATCACTGAACCTCTAAATCTCTGCAAACAAGGATCAAGTCAGAATAAAACGGTGAAGCTCTGAATCTCTGAATCTCTCACTAAAGAGAGAGAGAGAGAACTAGAGAAAGAGAGAGAGAGAGAGAGAGAGAGAGAGAGAGAGAGAAAGAGACGGTAGAGCTCGCTACCTCGCCATTGCAGATGGTGCTGGCAAGCTTCGAAATCGCCGGTGCAGATGGAGCTTAGAGAGGGTTGAGAGAGAGAGAGAGAGAGAGAGAGAGACGTGTGCGTATAAGGGTTGCGAGAGAGAAAGGGCTGAGATTCAAAATAAGAAAGGACGGGGACGCGCGTGTGCCTACCGCATTTGGAGGCGTTTTCAATTATAAAACAGTGCCGTTTTGGTTGATAAATATGAGGCGGTTATAAAACGCCGTTAAGAATTAAGAAAAGTGGCATTTAAAAAAACGCCATAAAAAAAACGTCGTTAAAACCTACTTTTCCTGTAGTGTCTCTACCACAGTAGGTGACTTTTGACATCGTGAAGTATCGCCGCCAAAACTCAATATGTAGGAACTTGACTTGTAAATTGTGAACTACTTATGGTTCAAAATCTAGGTTATATCACACCCTCTCTTCCTATAGATGAACTAGTTAAAATTGACAGACAATGAAACCTTAGTCGCAAACAAAGAACAAAGTATAGATTGCGCATAATCGCAGTGTAGCTCTTCTCAATTTATAAGCAGTTGAGAGCACTAAAAGAGCACCACTAATTATATGGCAGTAGGCCCCGCACACTGCCTATGCCTTGTTTTTTTTTTTTTTTTGACATTCCCAATAATTTAATGTTATTAGCGATCTTTTTTTAGTAGTATGAATCATTATTGTTTTCGCATGTCAATAACTGCTATCAAGTAATACTATGAATTAATTTGACAAAAAAAATTGAAATAATGTAATGACCTTGTCGATTACATTAATAGACAAATTTATTTTAAATTAAGTTGTTATTTAATTAACGTTGATTGTATTTTATAGGTCTCTAAATTAAACTGCACGAAGGGCAAATAAAAATGGCCCCATCGTACCTTGTGTTTGGATTAAAATTTGTGAAGAAAAAATAAAAGGGAAGAGAAATGTAGGGGGGGAAAAAATTATACTTCATTCACATTTTCTTTAAATTTTCATATATTATGTATCTATATAGTGTAATTCGAAAGAAATGGAGAAAAAAAATTAAAAATCATTATTATAACTCACTTTTTGATATTTCCTTTAAGTTGGGAAATTTGGATGGACCACAAAAAAAACAGATTTTGAAGAATACAATTAACCTTCCCCCTGCCCCCAGATTTGGTGAGCATGATAAATGTGAATTAATATGATTCATCTTTAGTTGCGGCGGTGGAAGTTGATAAGAGTTATTATGGTAAAATTAAGATTATAATATATCTATCTATTTATCTATATATTATATAAGAAAAATAGATTTCTAACTCACAAGTTTTGTTGGAGCTCTAACATGCCAATCTTAATTTTCTAATTTTTTGATTAAAAAAAAAAACTCAGCATTTATTGACTTCTCCCTATCCACAAGCCTTTTTGACTTATCTCATAGTTACTGCAACACACTTTTCAACTTCTCCCATACACTATGGTAACTGATGAGATTGTTAAATTATTTTTATAAAAAAAATCTAAAAAAAAAGTAATTAATCCATTTAAAAGGAAAGTTAATTAATCTATTTAAATATTTAAATAGCTTTTATGCCTTGATTTACATATTTCAAAAGGAAAGTTAATTAATTCATTTAAAAATTTAAATTTGAAAGGAAAGTTAATTAATTTATTTAAAAATTTAAATAGCTTCTATGCCTTGATTTACACATTTTGTAACGCCCTCAAAATAATAACATTAAAACCCATCAATTTAGACATGCATTGATAAAAAGATAAATATTCTTCTTATTCACCAGAGTATTTCATTACAATGAGTATTACATGTTAACAACAAAAGCAAATGCCCTACGGGGTTACAGCTTTCCAAGTTAACACTTGGTTACAAAAAGGGAGAGTACTAACTCAAATACACATTAAGCCCTCGGCTTGAATTTACATGTAATACATCTAAAAGATAACAAAATGACAAAAGTCTGTCTGCCTCCAGCCTCCCAAGCTATGTCCTTGGAGGTGGCATGCTACCTGTACCTGAAAATGATGTCCCATAAAGGGTGAGCCACAACCCAGTAGAAATACACTAAACCAGCTATGAACAATGACTAAAAGATTAGCAGTTGATAGATGGTCAACACAGATACATCCACATATATCACATTCCGGTTTCATGACATTAACTCCATGTTACACTTCATTTCCCATTTCTTTTCAACTTTGAGTTTGAAAACAAGGCTCAACATCTAGCCAAATACGTTAATGAGGTTAAGACTCATCTTTAAAACACTTTCGAAATTCATGATGGATACACATTTTAATGCTGTATCAATAACACATAAACCATTTCCACACTTTACGAAAGATACACATTTCGGTGCTGTATCAACATAGCATAGAATCACTTCTATACTTCACAATTGATAACGATATACATTTTAGTGCTATATCAAATCAATTCGAACACTTCCATAATCAACACTTGATACACATTGTGGTGCTGTATCAATGTCACACAAAATCCGGTTTAGAGGTCCATCCCCTATCTTCCCCTAAACCGTGGAGTACATCCCCTATCTCCTCCCACACAACACATGTATACAAACATAGATCATATACAATCAATCAATACATAAAGTTAATGTATTATTCCAGTTGCTATATTCGATAGCATACTCAATCGATTAGTTTTAGTTTGCCTAATCATCATGCATTGTCTACAACAATCAAGACTATCCTCCACCGATAGCCCAAAGCAGTTAATTCTATACTGAAAATAAATGCACCAAATGGATATATAATCAACATTTCAACCAGGTGAGCGATGAATGAATCTAACTACACCCTTTAATCCCATACACATCCAATTCCAACATTCTCAATTCAATCCCTCTTTTCTTCAAATTAATATGCTCCAAAACTCAATATGCTCGGATCAAAACGTAGCCCTCGACGATCAACACAACTTTTGTAAAGGCCAAAGGTGAGGAAACAACTCCTACTAGATCAATACCTAGAGAGAAGGGAAGGGTTTAGAGAGAGAAGCTCTCCAATGGTGTCTTTTGAAAGAGTAAGAGAGAGAAGAGATGTGAAAAAGTGATTCAAAAATGAAATCCCAAAGTTGATATAAAAATCGCCCCGCTCGAGCGTGGAAAACCCCGCTCGAGCGTCACTCACAAACTCCTGCTCGAGTGTCGAAACTCCCGCTCGAGCGGCGGATACCCACTCCCAGAACTTTTGCTGAATCAGGTCTCCACTCGAGCGTAAAACTCCCCGCTCGAGCGTCGCACACAAACTCACGCTTGAGCGTCAAAACGCCGGCTCGAGCGTCCAACACTGCAGAGGAAATACTGGGAGATGGAAAATCACGCTCAAGCGTCAAAACACCCGCTCAAGCGGAGAAGCAACAACGAAGGGCCCGCTCGAGCGTCAAAAGCTCCGCTCGAGCGTGAAGGCAAAAATCTGGCAACTACTTTTGATTTCTAAGTTCAACCAACCTGTAACAAACCTGCCCAACACATCCTATAACTCAAATACAAAGTACGAAAGGATGCAAACAAGATATAAGCAACTACTAACATCCACGGAAACAAGTCCGGATCACTATACACAAGGGGTAAAACCCAGGATCGCTATAACCTCCCCCCTTAAAGAATTTCGTCCCCGAAATTAAGCACAAGTTTTTAAAAACAAGTTTTTCTCCGTTTCCAACAATATTACTTTTAACATTAAACAACTTGACCCATTGCCGGTCATTCCATCTCTTAATAAGTGGCATCTCACAGTATATATATAACAGTATGCACTATCAACATGCATTTCTCTTCCATGTCAACAATTTTATATCATAACTAATGTTCATGATACATTTCCAATTCTACAATACTCAACATATACAATGTTATATCAAACTTCCATTTTGAGGCAAGTTTCAAAATACTTCCATTAAACCAAAACATAAACCATGTTTTACAACCTAAGATATATTCAATACTCTTAAGGGTCAACAATACAACAAAATATACAATACATGCTCAAACATCCACAAATAGATCCGGATATTTCTCTCGGACCTCCAACTCACGTTCCCAAGTGGCTTCCTCCACTCCGTGATGTTTCCACAAGACTTTTACCAAGGGAATGGTCTTGCCTCGCAAGACTTGATCCCGCCTATCCAAGACCCGAACCGGTCTCTCCTCATACGAGGCATCCTCGTCAACCTCTAAGTCGGTCTAATCTAATACATGCGATGGATCTGGCTCGTACTTCCGAAGCATACTCACATGAAACATGTCATGAACTTCGGATAATTGCGGCGGTAATGCTAAACGATAGGCAACCTCGCCAATCCTTTCAAGGATCTCAAAAGGGCCAATAAACCGAGGGGATAACCTCCCACTCTTCCCAAACCTCATCAATCCCCGCCTAGGTGATATCTTTAGAAAGACATGATCACCCACCTCAAATACCAATGGTCGCCTCCTACGGCCGGCATAAGATTTCTGACGACTCTGGCTGTAACGAGCCTCCTACGGATAAGCTCAACTTTCTCCGTCATTTCCCTTACCAACTCCGGACCCAACAAAGGTGCATCACCCACCTCGGCCCAACAGAATGGAGACCTACATGGTCGGCCATACAAGGCCTCAAATGGTGCCATACCGATACTAGACTGGAAACTGTTGTTGTAGGCAAACTCCACCAAGGGCAAGTGCCTCTCCCACGTCCCACTAAAGTCAAGGACACAACCCCGAAGCATATTCTCAAGGATCTGAATAGTACGCTTGGACTGCCCGTCAGTCTGAGGATGATAGGCCGTGCTAAAGGTCAACTTAGTACCCAAGGCACTCTGCAAACTCTGCCACAACCTGGCAGTAAAGCGAGGATCTCTATCTGAGACAATCGTCACTGGGACCCCGTGCAACCTCACTATGTCCTGAATATACAAATCGGCAAGGTGATCTACCGAATCTCTCACGCGAATAGGGATGAAGTGCGCTGACTTAGTTAACCGGTCTACAACCACCCAAATGGCATCACTACCCCGCTGAGTCCTCGGAAGACCTACAACGAAGTCCATAGTGACATGCTCCCACTTCCACTCGGCAATAGGCAAGGGTTGCAACAAACCCGCTGGCCTCTGATGTTCGGCCTTCACTTGCTGACAAGTAAGGCACTTAGAAACGAAAACCGCCACATCCTTCTTCATACCCCGCCATCAAAACTGGCGACCCAAATCACGATACATCTTGGTACCTCCCGGATGCACCGCAAGGCGTGAATGGTGAAACTCTCGGAGTACCTTCTCTTGGCAGGACTCCGGCACAAACAATCGGTCTCGATATCTCACACTCTGGTCGGGATACTCAGATAAACCCTTCTCAACCTTTCTGCTGGAGATCTTCTCTCGGAGGGATTCTACCTCAAGGTCACCTCTCTGTGCCTCTAACACTCGAGTCACAAGCGTAGGCTGAGCAACAACAGAAAATAAGGCCGCAACCTCAACGGATTCGCCCAGAAACAAATCAAACTCGCCAAGTGCCCCCAACATCTCCCACTCCCGGATGGCTATACAAGCTACATCACTAATGGATTTTCTACTAAGGGCATCGGCCACAACATTGGCCTTTCTCGGGTGATAGTGCAACTCGAAGTCGTAATCCTTAATAAACTCCATCCACCTCCTCTGCCTCAAATTCAAGTCTTTCTGTGTAAACAGATATTTCAGACTCTTATGATCCAAGAACACCTCGAATCTCTCACCATAAAGGTAGTGCCTCCAGATTTTCAAGGCAAAGATCTCTGCTGCTAGTTCTAGGTCATGTGTAGGGTAATTCTTCTCGTGAATTTTCAACTGACGTGAGCCATAGGCAACCACTTTCCCCTCTTGCATCAACACACAACCCAAACCCTCTCGTGAGGCATCACAATAAACCGCATAACCCAACCCTCTCTCCGGAATAATCAAGACCGGAGCGGTGGTCAATCTAACTTTTAGTTCTTGAAATGACTTTTCACAAGTCTCACTCCATACGAATTTGACTCTCTTCCGAGTCAGTCTAGTCAACGGTGAAGCTAACCTGGAGAAATCCTTCACAAACCGGCGGTAATACCCAGCTAATCCCAAAAAACTGCGGATCTCAAACACACTCTTAGGCTGTGCCCAATCTTGCACTGCCTCTATCTTGGATGTATCAACAGACACCCCTTCCCCGGATACTACATGGCCTAAGAACTTGACTTCTCCTAGCCAGAACTCACACTTCCCAAACTTGGCATACAACCTATGGGTTCTAAGCAACTCAAGCACCACTCTCAAGTGTTCCTCATGCTCCTCCTCCGAAGGCGAATAGATAAGAATGTCATCCACGAAAATGACTACAAAACAATCTAAGAATTCCGGGAAGATCCGGTTCATCAAATCCATAAAGACTGCCGGTGCATTGGTGAGCCGAAATGGCATCACCAGAAACTCATAATGGCCATACCGCGTACGGAATGCCGTCTTCTGAATATCCTTCTCCCTGACTCTCAACTGGTGGTAACCGATCTCAAGTCTATCTTAGAGAAACAACGGGAACCCTTCAACTGGTCAAACAGATCATCTATACGGGGCATAGGGTACTTATTCTTGACCGTAGCCCGATTCAAATTCCGGTAGTCGATACAAAGTCTCAAGGCACCATCTTTCTTTTTAGCAAAGTGGGCCGTGCTCCCCACAGCGAAACACTAGGGCGAACAAAGCCCTTATCCAGCAACTCCTGGAGCTGAATCTTCAACTCACTCAACTCGGCTGGGGCAAAACGGTAAGGTGCCATAGAAATCGGCGCCGTGCCGGGCACTAAATCAATGGAGAACTCAATCTCACGGTGAGGTGGCAAACCAATGAGATCCTCGAAAAAAACATCCGAATACTCACAAACCACCCTTGGTAATACAATCTGGGTCTCATCACACTCACTACTCAAAAGGCTAGCAAGAAGACCACTAAGCTCACTCCGCCCTCGCGGATCATACACCGGTGGCAACACACTACCAACCCGATCCCCCAAGAAATGAAAACACTCCCCGCTCAAGGTATATACTGTGACCCTCTGGCGGTAGCAATCGATAACGGCCCGGTATGACGATAGCTAATCCATACCCAAAATAACATCAAAACCCTTCATGGGCATAACTACAAAAGGAAACGGAAGCTGATGATCGGCGACCTCTATATCACAACCTCTACATCCGTGCTTCAAAATCAATTCACCCCCAACAGGTGATACAACACATATAGGAGATGCTAATTGTGCCAACTCCAACTCCAAAACAGATACAAATCTAGCATATACAAAGGAATAAGACGCACCCGTATCAATCAATACACTAGCAACTGAGTTGCAAAACAGAAAAGGTACCTCTCACAACTGATGGAACTGGTACCAGGTCCTGTGCGGTAACAGCATACACGCGCCCAGTAGGCCCCTGATCCACCTGCTCACCCCTCGGAGCATACGACTGCTGCACAGACTGGGACGATGAAGCCCCCTGATTGGCCCTCGAGGCCTGCACTGACTGAGTTGGCTAAAGACTTTGCCTCTGCCCAGATGCACCAGATGTGCCACTCAACTGCGAGCAAAACCTCTTCAGGTGCCCCGCCTGACCATACTGATAACAAGACAGTGGCTGACCCTTGCCCTGACTCTGGCTCTGCGGTCTAGCCGAAGAAGATGTAGCTCGCTGACCTCCTCCCCTCTGTGGGCAAACCAAAGCCTTGTGGCCCAGCTGACCACACTTGAAACTGGTGAAGTCCCCCTGATTGCCTCTCCTCGAGCCTGCACTCGGCACTGGAAAGGTCGATCTAGCAACACCACCCTGAGACTGCTGAGGGTTAGCACCCCTCTGTCTCCTGCAATCACCCTAACCATCCTGACTCCTCTTGGAGCCTCTCTGTCCCTCCTCCTCCTGCATCATGATCTCCATATGGGCTGCAGCATCAACCAAGCGCCCATAGTCTCGGATCATAGAACCACCAACTCTCATCTTGAGGCCGCGCCTCAACCTCTTCTCAAACTCGATACAGCGGCGTTCCTCGGATGCCATAAGTTCAGGTGCAAACCTGGACAAGCTAGTAAAAGCAGCCTCATACTCGGCCACTGAAGAACTCAACTGCAAAAGCTGGCAGAACTGATCTCTCAACTTCTCTCTGATTGCTGGAGATAAGAACTTCTCCTGGAAAGCACCCACAAAAGCCTCCCAAGTGCCACCAATACGACCCTTCATAAACTTCCACCACTGACCCGCATCCCCCTTCAGCTGGAATGATGCCAAGGTCACTTTCAATGCTCCGTCCTCAATGCCAAGTATCTCAAACGTCTTACTCATCTGCTCCAACCACTCATCCGCCTTAAGTGGCTCCTTCAGATCCCTAACAAACTCGTCCGGCTTAGACCAGAAAAACTCCCTCTTCAAGAAGGAAGGCCCTGCATCGACAACCTGGGCTTGGACTTGATTCTCAGCTCTGAGAATGTCCATGGATGCTCTCAATGCTCCTGCCATCTCGCAAGCTAAGGCGCCCATGGCTTGCTGACCTATTGGCCCGGCCACATTGGCCTGGCCAACCCCTCCTGCTGTGCCGGAATATCATCCGGTAAAGGCATCTCCTGCCTCCTAGGCCTACCTCGCCTACCACCTCGTCCTCGTCTTGACATCCTAATAAAGGTAACAGAGAACGTTAGCACATTCACAAATGTGCCGAAGCTATAACACTCGCGTCCTAATGCATGGACAACTGTAATTCACTCCACGTAAGCACATAAACCCATAAGCACTTACGAATTTCATTTCCGGATAATGATAGTCCCGAGGCGTTACCAGAGTTCCGGTTAGAAACAGCATTGATCAAGTGCTTTTCCAACAAGACTCACAGAAACCCAAGGATCCAATCAACATCCTAGAAACTAAATCCCATACCCAAATAGTCACACAAACATGTTATCACATAAACACATTACATTACACTTAAGTCTCTAATAAGCGAGACAAATCCGTTGTGATACTAATCACTTCCCACGTACCCAAAGTATTCGAACCCGGTACGCTCTGATACCACGTTGTAACGCCCTCAAAATAATAACATTAAAACCCATCAATTTAGGCATGCATTGATAAAAAGATAAATACTCTTCTTATTCACCAGAGTATTTCATTACAATGAGTATTACATGTTAACAACAAAAGCAAATGCCCTACGGGCTTACAGCTTTCCAAGTTAACACTTGGTTACAAAAAGGGAGAGTACTAACTCAAATACACATTAAGCCCTCGGCTTGAATTTACATGTAATACATCCAAAAGATAACAAAACGACAAAAGTCTGTCTGCCTCTAGCCTCCCAAGCTATGTCCTTGGAGGTGGTATGCTACCTGTACCTGAAAATGATGTCCCATAAAGGGTGAGCCACAGCCCAGTAGAAATACACTAAACTAGCTATGAACAATGACTAAAAGATTAGCAGTTGATAGATGGTCAACACAGATACATCCACATATATCAGATTCTGATTTCATGACGTTAAGTCCATGTTACACTTCATTTCCCATTTCTTTTCAACTTTGAGTTTGAAAACAAGGCTCAACACCTAGCCAAATAAGTTAATGAGGTTAAGACTCATCTTTTAAACACTTTCGAAATTCATGATGGATACACATTTTAATGCTGTATAAATAACACATAAACCATTTCCACACTTTACGAAAGATACACATTTCGGTGCTGTATCAACATAACATAGAATCACTTCTATACTTCACAATTGATAATGATATACATTTTAGTGCTATATCAAATCAATTCGAACATTTCCATAATCAACACTTGATACACATTGTGGTGCTGTATCAATGTCACACAAAATCCGGTTTAGAGGTCCATCCCCTATCTTCCCCTAAACCGTGGAGTACATCCCCTATCTCCTTCCACACAACACATGTATATAAACATAGATTATATACAATCAATCAATACATAAAGTTAATGTATTATTCCAGTCGCTATATTTGATAGAATACTCAATCGATTAGTTTTAGTTTGCCTAATCATCATGCATTGTCTACAACAATCAAGACTATCCTCCACCGATAGCCTAAAGCAGTTATTTCTGTACTGAAAATAAATGCACCAAATGGATATATAATCAACATTTCAACCAGGTGAGCGATGAATGAATCTAACTACACCCTTTAATCCCATACACATCCAATTCCAACATTCTCAATTCAATCCCTCTTTTCTTCAAATTAATTATACCAATTAATTTATCAATGTAATTAGGGCATTACCCATAATTAACATTACAACCCTATGGTTCCATTTTCACTAGTAATCCATTATTGATCTCATTTCTCTATGCCAAACATGCATATAAGTTTATATAAACAAAACCCCAACTTTTGTAAAATTACACAAAGGCCCAAATTTTCTCAAAATTACCCAACAATCCCCAACTCATCAAAATGCTAAAATTCAAAGACAAAGTTCATGAGAAGGAGTAGGATATCCCTATCTCAAATTCGGAGCTCAAAGGAAGAAGATGACGAAACTCAAAGTGCTCCAAAACTCAATATACTTGGATCAAAACGTAGCCCTCGACGATCAACACAACTTTTGTAAAGGCCAAAGGTGAGGAAACAACTCCTACTAGATCAATACCTAGAGAGAAGGGAAGGGTTTAGAGAGAGAAGCTCTCCAATGGTGTCTTTTGAAAAAGTAAGAGAGAGAAGAGATGTGAAAAAGTGATTCAAAAATGAAATCCCGAAGTTGATATAAAAATCGCCCCGCTCGAGTGTCAAAACTCCCGCTCGAGCGGCGAATACCCACTCCCAGAACTTTTGCTGAATCAGGTCCCCATTCAAGCGTAAAACTTCCCGCTCGAGCGTCACACACAAACTCACGCTCGAGCGTCAAAACACCTGCTCGAGCGTCCAACGCTGCAGAGGAAATACTGGGAGATGGAAAATCACGCTCGAGCGTCAAAACACCCGCTCGAGCGGAGAAGCAACAACGAAGGGCCCGCTCGAGCGTCAAAAGCTCTGCTCGAGCATGAAGGCAAAAATCTGGGCAACTATTTTTGGTTTCTAAGTTCAACCAACCTGTAACAAACATGCCCAACACATCTTATAACTCAAATACAAAGTACGAAAAGATGCAAACAAGATATAAGCAACTACTAACATCCACGGAAACAAGTCCGGATCACTGTACACAAGGGGTAAAACCCGGGATCGCTATACATTTTAAAAGGAAAGCTAATTAATTCATTTACAAATTTAAATTTAAAAAGAAATTTAGTTAATCTATTTAAAATTTTAAATAACTTTTATGCCTTGATTTGAAAATTGGATTTCTAACCCACAAGTCTTGTGAGAGCTCCAATATTCCAATCTTAATTTTTTAATTTTTTGATTAAAAAAAAAACTCAGCATTTATTGACTTCTCCTAATCCACAAGCGTTTTTTACTTCTCCCACAGTTATTGCAATACTCTTTTCAACTTCTCCCATATACTATGGTTACTGATAGGATTGTTAAATTATTTTTATAAAAAATCAAAAAAAAAAATAGTAATTAATCTATTTAAAAGGAAAGTTAATTAATCTATTTAAATACTTAAATAGCTTTTATGCCTTGATTTACATATTTCAAAAGGAAAGTTAATTGATTCATTTAAAAATTTAAATTTGAAAGGAAAGTTAATTAATTTATTTAAAAATTTAAATAGCTTCTATGCGTTGATTTACACATTTTAAAAGGAAAGTTAATTAATTCATTTACAAATTTAAATTTAAAAAGAAAGTTAGTTAATCTATTTAAAATTTTAAATAGCTTTTATGCCACTATAAAAAATTACACTTTTGGCGACTACTTTTGGCGACGATGTCAATTTTTCATCGCCAAAAGTATATTTTTGGCGACACAGTGATCAATTTCGTTGGTAAAAGTATACCTTTACCAATGCAATTTGCTACCGTCGCTAAAAAAACATAACATTCACTAAGTGCCAAAATTTTTGGTTGGCGCTAAAATTTCAAAACTTTTAGCTACGAGAGTTATGTTTTAGCAACACAATGAGTGTTGCTATTAGTGTGCTTACTTCTGGCGACGACAAGTTGGCGTGGACAAAGAGTTAACAATTTAGCGACAATAACACTATTTGTCGGTAAAAGTTTTGCTAGTGAAATAAAGTGATTTAGTGATTGTGTTTTCATTATAACTTTTCAAAGAGTTTTAAATATTCTAGTTATTGAATTGTAAAATTAAAGTGATCATTGAATTAGATCACAAAATGAACCCATTAAGTCCAAACACACTTTTAAGTTGAGATGACTAATTGGAGATAATTTAAACTTTTTCAAAGAATGTGGTTAGATTATCAATTTCAATATGCTGGGTTTTATTTTCAGAAACTAGTTTCAATTTTCTTTTTCTAAAAAACAAAAAACAATTGGGTGAAAAAATAAAAAATACTTATTATTTTTGTATAATTTAATCTTTTAGGTCATAAATACTTTTTAAAATTTTAAAAATATAGTTTTGATTTTTATTGCTCTCAAATTAATTTTAATTTTTTCAAAAAAAAAAAAAAACATAAAAATTGTGTTGAATTGTTTTTCATAGCCAACTCTACTGACTTTCTGCGTGAGATTCATCACCTTCCTTAGTTCTCCCCACCTTCGCGCAACTCATCTCCTCTCTCCTTCCGTCACCACCGCTGGTGAGCATGGCTTTTTGTCGTCACCGGCCTCTCCATAATAATTGGTATGTATGTCCTCCTATTTCTTTCTCTCGGTAAACCCTAACATTTATATTTTTTTTCCCTCTTTTCCTTATATTTGTCCTAGCCCCTTCATAAACACTGATCGGTCTCTTCGCTCTCCCTATCTCTCTCTCATAGTAATATGACTGACATGAATCTTGTTGGTACTCTCTTCAATTTCTTCTTTTGAATTTTAGCCCTTGTTCTCTAATCAATTTCTGGCTTTATTTATTTATTTTTTTTGAATTTTTCTCTGTATCAGTTTTTATTTATTGATGCAATCTGTTCCTTCTTTATTTTTTCAGAATTCATGTTCAATTTGAGGTGTTTTTAAATTATATATATTTTTTATGTTCAGTTTGTTTCGTTGGATTTTGCGGGGGTTCTAGTTCGGGATCTGTAGTGATTGAGCTCTGAGAGTAAGTTGATTAATCACTTTTTTATAGCTTTGATTTGCTGCGTTTTTTTTCTTCTTCTTTCTCTGTTGTAGTTCATTTTTCGTTTGGTTGTTGAGAAAAGGAAATAAGAAAAGTCAATGAGATTTCGTTCTGTAGTTTTCTGAAATAGCTTGACTTCGAAACTTAAATTAGAGCTCTATAAAATTCCCAACAAGAGACAGGCCTATGTGGTTAGGTATTAGAGTTGTTCAATCTATTGTCTTGGAACTAAGAAATAGTTATATGTGACTGAATTGATTAGAGTTGTCATTTGAGAGCATCTAGTCTATAGATCTTTGGAAATCTTAGAGGTTTTTTTGTAAAAGCAACAAGTTGAGAAGAATCTTAAGTTCTAGTAATCTTTTTCAGCGAAGTGTTGTTAGTACATTACGTTTTGTTTATATGTATTACCAGAGGCATTAAATATATGTTATTTGAGAACTAGATGTGCTTCTTTTTGGCTTTTTGAATTTGATGTTCCTGTTATGTATTGGATATTTGTCCTCTAATATATCTAACTTAATCTAATTAATTACCCTTAATTACGTTACACAGGGAAAATGAAATGTGTCATCTAATTAATTTTTTCCTTAATTACATTCATGCAGGGAAAAGGAAAGTTGAGTAGATCCTCAATGACGTTCCCTCCTTTTGCCCAGAGAATGGATACCTTTAATGATTTACTTGCTGCAAGTGACCTTATTTCTCTTCACTGTGCCTTGACAAATGAAACAATTCAAATTATTAATGCAGATTGTTTGCAGCATATAAAGCTTGGTACTTTCTAGTGTTTCTTCCGTTTGGTACATTTATTTTATAAAGAAAAATACTGGGCTTCCTATAATTTGCACTTACAGGGGAGTGCCTTGATCTATGCAGGGGCATTTCTTGTGAATACAGGTAGCAACCAGCTATTGGATGATTGTGCAGTAAAGTAGTTTCTGATTGATGGTACCCTTGCAGGCTGTGCTCTGGATGGTACTGAAGGACCACAATAGATGGAAGCATGGGTATGATGAGTAGCCTTAGGGTATGAATTACAAGATGATAAAATGTTTGTTGAGAGTATGTATGTTATCTTCTAGGCAGGACTTTCTGACATGATTTATATGGTTGTGTGTGATTGCTTGGCTGATGTTGGTAAAATTAAACCCTTTTTCATTGCACATTGTTATGGGTTAAAATAAGGCATATTTATGAAGAGGGTCATGTTATTTGATGATGACACAGTTTTGGTTGTGTTTTTTTACAATGCTTCACACATGTTTGCATAAATTCCCTACTCAAACTACATATTATTTTTCTACTTCTGTTTATTTTGGTAAACTTCATTCACTATCTTCTTCGACTATTTTAGTACCAATAAAAAGGAAAAAGAGATGTGATTGTTTAGATTGTTATTTGTAATGTTTCCAATGGAGTTCCTTTTTTGCATTGACCATGTAATTTGGTTGTATTATTAATGCAGGAGCCCCTCATAGTTTCTAGACTTCCCAAGGAAATTATTAAAGTTTCTTCTAGTTATCATCACTCCTATGCCATTACAGGTTCGTATTTCTTGCTAGATACTTCATTTACCATGGTTTCATGGGGCCCAAGAATATTTACATGTTTTTCAATCTATATTCACAATTCAAGCTACTTTATAGAATATTATAGTTAATATCTAATTAGTGTTTTAAGCTTTTGTCCTTTTAATATTATTTTGAACTCCCTTTCCTTCCACAATGTAAAATGCTACATATGCAAATTAAATCTATTTTCTAGTTTCAGTTTTTGACTTCTCATTTATTCAAGTCTACTTTAACACTTAATAGTGTAGACACCCCATTTTTGACCGTCCTCAAGACTTGGACATCACCGTTGGAACACTCGGTGATTATCCATGTTTGTGTTCGTTTGGAGTTCCCGGAGTTCTCGGCTACGCGCCTTGTCTCAGGATCTCCGAACTCAACCGTTTTGTGTCTGGTTTTGCACCAAACACTTGTGTTTTGCCTTGGAGGGGCAGGGAATGCCTTGTGAGGCATCCCCACACACCACCGGCAGTGGCTAGAGGCCACCGGCTGGTTTTTGTTGCCACCAGCAATACATTTTGCCGGTCGGCACTCTTTGTTGCCGGTCGGCACTCCATTTTGTCAAAATGACAATTTTGAGTGGCCGACCACTGTTCATCTACTTTTTGTAGATATTTTGTGCCAGCTGTGATAGCTGGCACCCACTCCATTCCCCTCCATACACGTGTATGGAGGGATTTCCCTCTTGAATGGCTTGTTTTGTAAGCTTTACAAGAGGGAATTGCCTATATAGGAGAGGGTCTTCTCTTGGCATAAGGTTAGACACTTGTTAGACATTTTAGACAGCTTTGGAAAAGCTTGAGTTCTGGGGTTAGGGTTAGATATATTTCCTATCTCTATAAGTGTGTGTTTCGTGTCACTTTTACACACACACACACACTAACACACCATCTCTTGGACTTGAGACCCTTGGAGGCTTGTTTGAGTGTTTTGGAGGTGGATTCAAGCCAAGAAGGGCTGTTGGAGCATCATTTGTGAAGGTGGTCTTCAAGGGTAAGAAACTTCCCTTTTATTCCCCATTTTTGCATCCTATTTCTACCTATCTTAGAGCTATTTTTGTGTTTAGTGTATAACATAAAAAGTTCTATTTTTAGGCCCTCTTGATAGTTTATTAAGAGTGTTTTGTGCTTTGGGGAAGTTTGACCCCTCTTAGGCCTTGCAAGGCCCTTGTTTTGTGCCATTTTGTGCAAGTTTCAAGACTTTGGTGTTTGGGCCTCTTCACCACTGAAATCTTGAGGGATTTCAGTGGTGGAGATGGTGCCTTGAAGTCTCCAAAAGGGGAGGGCCACCCCCTCTCCTTGTTGTCCTTGAAAGGGACCATTTTTGGTCTCTTAAGGGAGCCTATGTTAGAGTGTGTGTTGATCATGTCTAGGCTGCATTTCATGTTTATTATGCCATAATATAATCATGTTGTGTGTTGGTTTTGGTACACCATGCATGCTTAGCATACCTACCATGTAATGCCTTGTAATTGCCTTAATATGCCTTAGGTTGCGTGCCTTTGTTTGAGTATGTTTTAGGCTTAGATTCGTGAATGTTTTGTGCTTATTTTGCCATGCTCTAGGTCTGTCCATAATTGTTTGGATCGATTTTGGCATGCTTAGTATAGCTCATTTGCATTTGTGGCTTGTCGGGCTTGTATGCCTCACGTATGTGAATGTGTAGCATGTGTTGATTGCATCATTTTGGTGGTTTGGAACCATCCAACATGTAATTTCAGTCCCTTTGGCATGCTCATATGCTTGCCCTAGTTGCCTCTTTATTGCTTTGAGAGCATGTGTTGTATGCCCTATGTTTTGACCATTGTGCATGCCTTTGAATTTGAATCATTTAGATGCCATCTAGGTGGTCTTTTGGGCTTAGTTTTATGCGTTAAAACTCTATTTTTGGTCGCCTAAGTCTTGCCATGTGTGGTTGTACTAAGTGTAGTTCGTTGCCTCTTTGGTGAGCCTTGAATACTTGGGCCATTTGCATGGTTTTGTTTATCTTGTTTGAGTTGGTTTGGCACCTCTTCTAACGTGATTTCAGAGCTTAACTTGCATGCTAATTGTTCATATTTGTGCCCTTTTAAATGTGTTTAAAAGTTGCCCCATTATGCTTTAAGTATTGGGCCATGAGTGCTTGCATGTGTGTGTGCATTTTGGCCTTCACTTCCTTGGTTTTGGCCACTGATTTTGGGCCTATTTGGAGTTGCCTAAGTCATGTTTAAGTCCACCCCTTTGCTTGGTTTGCATGCTTGCCTTGTATGTGTGTTTGCATACTAGCATTCTTGTTTGCATCCCATGTTGCATACTAGTTGACATGTTTAGGATTGCACACATAGACATGCATGCCTTGTTCCTTGATTTGGTGATAGGAATTGGGCCTCATTTTGTTTGATTAGTTTGCATTTCATTTGACATGAAAGTGCACACTTGATCGTTTAGGCCACCATGCATAGAAATGCGTGATTGGTGGCCCGAGAATCGAGGCACATCCTCCCTTGAGTCATTAACATGATAGGGAGTGTGATTGGTGCATACATAGCTTGAATTGTATTGCCATGCAAGATTTTGCCCTCTGCTGCTGTGAGTTGCAGGTTCTGCAGGAACTTATTGCCGGCCGGCAGTATTTAGTGCCGACCGGCATTCAATCGATGGCCGGTGGATCTATTTTGTGCCGATGGCCACATCCTAGTGCCGGTGGTCATTTTATCTAGCCGGTGGGATCCCCCAATGTCCTGAGAGGCATTCCTGAGACTTTGGCAGTTTTCAGAGGAGCAAAGCAGGGAAAACAGAGGCAGACTATGCATGGCAGTGCGATTCCGAGCAAATCCCGAGCATGGGCTACATCTGACCCGCTTCCCGAGGGCTTTACTGTTTTAATTAGATTAATTAATTTGTTAATTTAATTGATTTGTAATATTTAATTAGCTTGCGTAGTTAATTAATTTGTATATTCTTTTGGTCCTTCCGAGCGAGGGCAATTCTGTAATAAGCGTGTGTGAGTGGTGTGTATGTCTCCCAACCCCCACTTCTTTCTTCCCTTTTATTTACCTGCTCATGATGGTAGATTAGGGCACGTTTATTTTAGCATACCTTATGCAATGCATGCGTGCATCCATGCATTTGTTTACATGCACCGGGCTCGGTACATCATACAAACTGCATTGTATTTCAATTTTCAAATTGAATATTTGTTACTTGTAGCATTTCACATGCCATTTTAGGGTTAGCCGAGCCTACTCTAAACTGCATCTTTGCATGTGTTGCATTAGCCACTTAACATGAACTAGGACATGCATGTTTGCTAACTAGTTTATTGTTTTGGCACGGAGTACGATGTAAGTATTTTCGCTTTAGCATATCGCATGAGTGTGAATGTTGCCATGACAGTATGCTTACCATGTGGCTAAGTGCTTATATGAGATAAACTGTTTGAATGCCTGTGGGTGAAGGTTGGATTGTTTGAGTTGGAAAAACTCGTTGAAATCCGTGTTTTAGCCTACTTGCGAGTAGCAAATTCTAAAGCGCTTTTCAAAACAAACGGATATGCAATGCTTGTTTCCAAATTAGGCAATCTAGTCTATACTTGTTTGCTGTGCGCATAACATAGTAATTCTAGGCTAATAACCGGAATAAGAACACATAACGTTTTCAAAATCGGATATCATGGTTAGTAGAGGCCGGTTTTCGGACCGGGCGAAAGGGGGTGCTCATAGCTGACCTTCCCCGATCGTACCCAAGCTCCCGAGCCAAGACAACTTTGGTGATGACGGACACGTGGCCTTCTGCACCGAGTCAGGGTTTCCTAAATTTCCCATTTTAAAAAAAAATATTTAGGTGGCGACTCTGTATCTGGCAAAGCAGTCCATGTTTGGCACTTCTTTTCAAAAATCTGTTTCTCAAAACAATTTGCCGGATTTGGACCCTTTGGTTCAGATTTAGAACCGTGACAATTTGAGTCCGAACTGTAGTAAACCCAATACGAACGGAACGGGACCTAACCCTCCCGGGGCGTTCGGGGAAGTCTACAAATAGCTACCCATCTTTGATTATTAAAGTATTGTGCATATTTAATTAGTTAATGCTATTCATTTGTTGTTGTGTGTAAAGTTTTGATTTTAATAAAATCAAAAGCATCATCTCTCCCCAAGAAGCACAAACACTTCTAAGAAGGTGGGTGTCCGTGTCATGTTTGAGATTGACACCTATCGGACAATTCTTCCCATTGCATATTTGTTTTCAATTCTTTTTAATTGTCTACCTATGATGATATGGAGCAATGGCGTAAATTATATGTCGTTCAAGAAATTGAAAGTTAAATGTTTTGAAATCCACTTTGCTTACAGACTTCATTCCTCTCTGTAATCTTTTCAGCTTTATTTCATTTGTCTAAAAACAAGTTGTTGCTTGTATGAAAAGGAAATGCCTGCAATGCTGCATGAGAGATGTTAATGTAGTCCTATATTTATTTTTATTATTTTAGCATGTTGTTTTAGCTTTCTTGTGAACTTTTATTTCTTAGCTTCTCTTTTGTTTAAGTCGATTGGTTGAGTTGATTTTTTATGTAACAAGTTCCTTCTTCAGTAGGAAAAACTGAAAGAGAAAAGCATACTTTGGCTGAGGTACTTGCTCAAACTCTTCAAGCAATGCACAAGTCTGGGTGTTTGAATCTTGCAGACATTGTTGAAGGCAGGTTTTGTCATCGTTTTAAATTTTGATTTATTGCGATAATTGTTGGATATCTTCACGATTTGTTCTGCCATTAATTTTTTGTTTTGATGATTCATTAGATTTCCTGTTGTCTTTTGTGCTGTTTTTGGTATGAACTCATTTGATTTTGATTATGACCTAAATTGAAGAAAGTTATAAACCATTGCAATATTGAATGTTTAGGTGCATATGAAAGTACAATTTTTTATTTTATTTTATTTATTTTTTTTGCAAGATAAATTTTTATATTCATTGATAAGTATATGCAATTGCAATTGGCTACCTCTTGTAAATTTGTATATTTATTTCGTTTTAATTTATAACTTACCCAAAAAAAAAAAAAAAAATGCCCTTCGTGTTGCTTTATTATTGGTTTTACCTGTATCATCTTGGTAATATTTATATGCTGCTTCATAACGGATAGGGTTACTTGATGCTCTTTGGTCATTTTGATGTTCAATGGTTTGGCTTTGAAGTTTGGTGGTGACTGGAACTTTTTTCACCATGTCGTGTCAGTGAAGTGGATCATCCTACAATTTTCAATACTTTTTTTGTATACATTCCTCTTTGATGTTGCTGTTACTATATCCATTAGTTTAGTACCTACTCCTACGGGTTGTGTAGGAGATTATACTATAATTTTTGGTTGGGTAGTTGTGGTAAGTAATGGTGATATGGCTGTAATACTTTTTGTTACTATAAAACTGTGTTGTTACTGCCAAAGAAGTTGGATTTACAACTAGTATTCTACCCAGGTACTGGTGCTATAACAAAGATCCCAGGGGAGCATTTTGTGGAAAATTATTGTCATATGTGTAGTATATATATGTTAGCGATTTTTGCATTTTTAGCGACACAATCAATTGTCGGTAAAATAAATCTTATAAAAAATATAAATGATTTTCAATTAATTTTGCTGATGCAAATTTGTTGTTGCCAAAAAGTAAAGTTTTCTCGACAAACAACTCATTGGTAAATGTGTTGCCAAAAATTTACTTTTGTCAACTCATATTGTGTTGCTAAAAGGATATTTTTTGCCGATGCAAATATGTGTCGGGAAAAGTGCCACACAATCATTATATTTGAACTACTTTTACCGACGCAAGGTAAATTGCCGACGATGGATGAAGGCTTTTACCGACGACTATCTTTGTTGCTAAAGGCATTACTTTTACCAACGCAATGATAATTTCGTCAGCAAAAAGTTTTGCCAACTCACTTTTACCTACGGGTTGCTGACGTAGCTCTGTGTGTCGCGAAATTTTTTGTCGACGAATTTTCCCTTTTAGCAACATATTTTGTTGCATTGCGGAAAATGCAATTTCTTGTAGTGTGCCTTGATTTACACATTTCAAAAAGAAAGTTAATTAATTTATTTAAAAATTTAAATTTAGAAATTGAGAAGGAAAGTTAACTAAAATATAAATTTGAATTTGAATTTGAATTTTTATACTACTAAAATATAGGAATTAATCTACATCTTTCATAGATTTTTTTTCTTAATGTTTAATAATTTTATATGCAACGATATTCCAATCTATATATCTATATTATAGCAAACATGCATTCCATTAAAGAAAAAAAATCATTAAACCTCCAAAGATTAGTGATGTCGATAGAATCAAACAAAATGTGTAGGTCTTAGAGTTCTAAAGTAAAAAATTTATGTTATAATTTGTTCAAATGTAATTCTCTTAATAGTTATAAATATATTTTATTGATTGACAATACAGCGATCCCGGTTTTCCCATTCTTTGTTTATTGTATTCCGGACTTGGTTTCGTGGTTGTGTTGTTGTCTTATTCTCATTTCCATCATTTACTCCTTGTATTTGAGTCTTGGGTTGTGTTGGGCAGGCTTAGAACAGGTTGGTTGTGTTTAGAAACCAAAAGTTGTTGCCTAGATTTTGGCATTCACGCTCGAGCGGGGCTTTTGACGCTCGAGCGGACCCATTGTTGTTGCTTCTCCGCTCGAGCGGGCGTTTTGACGCTTGAGCGTGATTATTCATCTCTCAGTATTTTGTTCTGCAGGTCGTCGGACGCTTGAGCGTCCACCTTGACGCTCGAGCGGGGACCATCAATTGCAAAACTTTTGGAAGTGTGTATCCGGCGCTCAAGCCGCGCTTTTGACGCTCGAGCATGAGTCTGTGTCTGACGCTCGAGCAGGGAGTTCCACGCTCGAGCGGACTTGTTTTTATATCAGTCCGTGAAATTACTTTTTGGATCACTTTTTGACTTTTTTCTCTCTCTTACTTTTTCAAAACCTCCATTGGAGAGCTCCTCACTCTAAAACTTCATCTTCTCTCTAAGAAATCATCTAGCTCTAGTGATCTCCTACCTTTGGACCTTTGTAAAGAGTGTGGAGCTTGGTGAGAGCTACATTTTGATCCGAAAATCTTGAAGTTTGGAACATTTTCGATTTTCTTCATCATTCCTTTGGGTCTCACCATTTGAGGTAGGGATAACTACTCATCTTTATGAACTTTGACATAGATTTTGGGCATTTTGTGTAAATGGTTTGATTTGGGTGTTAGGGTTTGAGATTTGAAATATTGAAAAGAGGGATTTTGTTATTTTAACCCATACATGTGTATTTTGGGTCTTAAAATGAGATTAGTGATGTTTATTGTTGATATTTGGACATTGGGTTAACATTGGGAGAAATGGGGGAAATGCCAGATTTGGGTTTTATTGGGTTATTAGTGTAATTCATGACTTTCATTGTGAAATATGAAATTGGGATGGAAATGATGAAATCGGCTTTTGGTGAGATTGAATAGTGGAGTTGGATTTATTAATTGCCCACTTTTGAAAACGTCGATAATTTATCTGTTGATGCATTTATTATTTGTTTAGAAATAATTGCTTTGGACTATAGGTGGAGGATAGTCTTGATGGTTGTAGACACTGTATGTTGATTAGGGAAAACGGAAACTAATTGAACGTGTTATGTCATTGAATGTGACGGTTGAAATAATACAACAAATATGTGTATTGATTGATCATCGTATGAGATAAAAGTGCTTAAACACATTATATATGTATATTTGTTTGGGAGGAGATAGGGGATGTACTCCAGTGTGTGCGAGGAGATAGGAGATGTACTCCACACACATATGTGTTCATATACTTTAACACATTATTTATTTATATTTGTTTGGGAGAAGATAGGGGATGTACTCCACACACATATGTGTTCATATACTTTAACACATTATTTATGTATCTTTGTTTGGGAAGAGATAGGGGATGTACTCTATATGTGTTCATATACTTTAACATATTGTTTATGTATCTTAGTTTGGGAGGAGTTAGGGGGTGTACTCAAAAGGTGATTATATGTTTAAGTACATTGTATAAGTACCATTATTTGCGAGAAGATGGGGAATGTACTCCATAGACAATTAAGTTAGCCAGAGTGTCTGGGGTAAAAGTCCCGAAACCTTATAATTGAAGTGTAGGAATGAAGTTGTTAATTGAAGTAGTAATTACATGAGATTTAGTCTCATTTTGGAATTGTGGGAAACGGAGGTGTTAGTAAGTCGAGTTGTGGTCTCACTTAAATTATTTTGGATTAGATAATGAACCATATCTAGGAATTGGATAAGTAAGGGAGGTGGATGGAAACATGGATGTAATTGTTGTTGGGCTATGAGAAGGGTGTGAATTGGTTTACACGTGTTAATCACTTATCGAATGATGATGATTTAGTTATTTCTCATATTGGGTTTAGTATATCTCTACTGGGCTTTGGCTCACCCTACTTGGGACACCATTTTCAGGTACTAGAGACGTGCCAAGTTCAAGATCTTTGCTTAGGAGGTCTTCGGAATTGAGGACTCGGTTTTGTTATTTGTTTTATTGATTTTATGTAAGTGCAAATCGAGGGCTTTACCTGTAAAAGAGTTAGAACTCTTATTTTGTGTAACCAAGTAACAACTTGGAAAGATGTAAGCCCACAAGGCATTCTATTATTTTTCTTTGTAAACATTTGTAACTTATATGAAATACTCTTTTGTCATATTAACTTCGAAGTATGTATGGAAGTGTGATCTATCTATAATGTATATAGAACTATTGGTCGTTGGGATTATGTTTTATTTTGAGGGCGTTACAGACAAGAAGCACTATAAACATTAAGATTATTGTTTTGTTTTGTTTTGTTTTATTTTATTATATTGAGTCATTAAAATAAGATGTTATAGGCTTAAACCAAGATTTTTTGGGAAAAAAAAATCGACTACAACTAAATTTTCTAGACTCATTTCTAATATTTAATCTAATATTGGAACGCTCAAACTAACTTATATCGGTTACAAACCGATATAGATAATTTTAAACAATCAAGACAATTTTTAACGACTAGCTGAATGTCACATTGGCATAAATATTCAATCAACTAGCTTTCAGGTCACTTCTAATATTTAGTCCAATACCACAAGTCAATTTTAATCCATTTTCACATAAGAGTTATAACAACAATTTTAAGTACACAAATTTTTAGGTTTTACAAAATAAGAAAAAATTAGTATCTTAAAAAAAATAATTTATTGCTAAAATTAAAATTATGAAACTTATAAATTGAAATGTATTTATATTTTATTGTAAATAAAATTTTTGTAATTTATTATTTAAATTTTACCAATTAAATTATGACAAGCATATTTTTATTAAGAACTTGGGAAATACAATTAATGACATTAGAATAAAAATCTTCTCTTAGTATAACTCTAATAAAAATTAATGAAATTTAATTGACTATAAATCACTTTTACAACATATTTCATGTAGCAATCCTAGTTTCAATCATTCTTTTATGTTTTGCCACTTCGACTGGGCCGGTCGGGGGTCGAGGGGGCAGCGCCCCTTCGCGGGTCCAAGGGCAGCGCCTTGGCGGGGGTCGAGCTGCTCGGTCAGCTCGCGGGTTCCAAGGGCAGTGCCCTGGCGGGGTTGAGGGCAATGCCCCTCAAAACAAAAATTCAAAATACATTCGAAGTTACTTGACCTATGTCCGCAAAAATTCACCACTTTATAAGCATTTGGACACAAAATGTTTCCTCTCTCAGCGATGTGGGACTCAAAGAGTGGACGAAATGTTCTGCCAAACGACGTCGTTTGGTGCGTTTGTTGGAAGTCCTAGATCGATTACAAAATACATTTTAAGGTGGACAAACTTCTATATAAGTGCAAGTGCAGAGGGTTAGCTTATCAGCTTCTATGGTTCTTTCTTGGTTTAATGAGCCATTACGAGCCGAGCTCGAGTTATATAAATTTTAGTTGTGCCGAGCTGGATTTTGGCCATAGTTCCATTGGGATTTTGGCCATAGTTCCTTCGCCAAAGTTGTGTAATTTCTCGAGGGCTTTGTTGTGTGTGGTGGAGATCGAGTTTCATCGTCGTCGATTTTGGGGTTTCAACTCTTTTCATCTTCTCCATTTCAGCTCCGAATTTGAGGTAGGGATTCCTACTCATTCTTATGTGTTTTAACATAAATGTTGAGTTATTTGTATGGATGGTTTGATTTGGGAACTTAAGGTTGGAGATGTGTGATGTTGAAAACAGGGGTTTTGTTCAATTGACTCATACCTGTGTGTTTTGGGTTTAAAAATGGAGATTATTGATGTTTTTGATAATATTTGAGCCTTTGGGCTAATATTGAGAAAAAAAAAGGGGGAAATGCCATGTTTGGGTATATTTGGGTCATTACTGTAATTAATGGCAATTAATACGGAAATACGAAATTGAGCTGGAAATAATAAAATCGACTCAATATGAGGTAGAATGGTGGAGTTGGATTCATTAATCACTCACTTTGAAAATGTTGAGATTATATATATATATATATCTGTTGTAGCATTTATTTTCTGTTTAGAAATAACTGCTTTGGGCTATCGGTGGGGGATAGTCGTGATTGTTGTAGACAATGCATGATGGTTAGGCAAACTAATACTAATCAATTGAAATGTCATCGAATATGACGGTTGTGATAATACATCGAATTTGTGTATTAAATGAACATATATATGATGATGTTTATATACATTGTGTTGTGTGGGAGGAGATAGGGGATGTACTCCACGGTTTAAGGGAAGATAGGGGATGGACTCTTAAACCGGATTTTGTGTGACATTGATACAGCACTACAATGTGTATCAGGTGTTGATTATGAAGTGTTGAATTGATTTGATATAGCACAAAAATGTATATCTTTATCAATTGTGAAATATAGAAGTGTTTCTATGTTATGTTGATACAACACCAGTATATCATATATGAAGTATGGAAGTGTTTTGTTTGAGATTGATACAGCAAATATGTGTATCTATTATGAAGTACGAAATGTTTAATTTGAGTCTTTATCTCAATTGAAATGGAAGTACTGTTGATATGAGATGTAATCTCACTTAAAGGGTATGGCCAGGTTCTGAGCCAGGATTATGAATTAAGAAATGGAACTTATTATGAAACATGGATACATTTGTCATGTAATTGAAACGAATTATGAATGGATATATGTGAATCAAACATTTATCGAATGCTCACGTTTTAGTTATTGCTCATATTATGTTTAGCATATCTCTACTGGGCTGTTAGCTCACCCTATACGGGAATATCATTTTCAGGTGCAGGTGAGATGTTACCTCCAAGGTAATAGCATGGATGGACTCTCGGGAAGCAAGAGTTTCCTAGTTATGCTAATGTGTGCATGAGTGTTATTTGTAAAGCCAAGGGCTTAATGTGTAATGAGCGAGACTCTATTTGTGTAACCAAGCAATGTCTTGGAAAGATGAAAGCCTATATGGCATTTAATTGCTTGCTAAACAGTGAACTTTGATATATGAATTTATGTTGTTTCTTATATTTATTCCGCATATAAGTTGTCTTTATTGAAATATTTCGGGGTGTGACATTTCAAATAAATTTTATATTATTATTTTAATTTAAAAACAAAATTTTAATTATTTATTTATACTTGTGCATAGCACAAGTAATATGCTAGTATATTATATAACAAAAATTTTGGTTTTTTTAACCCACAAGCCTTGTGAGAGCTCCAATATCCTAATCTTAATTTTCTAATTTTTTGATTTAAAAGAAAAAAAAAACTCAGCATTTATTAATTTCTTCCAACCTACAAATCTTTTTGACTTCTCTCATAGTTACTGCAATACCCCATTCAAATTCTCCCATACATTATAGTTAGTGATAGGATTGTTAAATTATTTTTACAAAAAATATAATCTATATATTATATAAGGAAAATGGGATTTCTAACCCACAAGTCATATGAGAGCTCCAATATTCCAATCTTAATTTTCTAATTTTTTGATTTTTAAAAAAAAAGCTCAGCATTTATTGACTTCTCATAATCCACAAGTCTTTTTGACTTCTCCCATAGTTACTGCAACAATCTTTTCAACTTCTCCCATACACTATGGTTATTGATAGGATTGTTAAATTATTTTTATAAAAAATCTAAAAAAATAGTACTTAATCCATTTAAAAGGAAAGTTAATTAATCTATTGAAATATTTAAATAGCTTTTATGCCTTGACTTACCTATTTCAAAAGGAAAGTTAATTAATTCATTTAGAAATTTAAATTTGAAAGGAAAGTTAATTAATCTATTCAAAAATTTAAATAGCTTCTATGCCTTGATTTACACATTTTAAAAGGAAAGTTAATTAATTCATTTACCAATTTAAATTTAAAAATAAACTTAGTTAATCTATTTAAAATTTTAAATAACTTTTATGCCTTGATTTACACATTTCAAAAAGAAAGCTAATTAATTTATTTAAAAATTTAAATTTAGAAATTGAGAAGGAAAGTTAACTAAAATATAAATTTGAATTTGAATTTTTATGCTACTAAAATATAGGAAATCTACATCTTTCATAGATTTTTTTTTCTTAATATTTAATAATTTTATATGTATCGATATTCCAATCTATATATCTATATTATAGAAAATAGGCATTCCATTAAAAAAAAAATCATTAACCTCCGAAGATTAGTGATGTAGATAGAATCAAACAAAATGTGTAGGTCTTAGAGTTTTAAAGTAAAAAATTTATGTTAGAATTTGTTCAAATGTAACTCTCTCAATATTTATAAATATTTTTTAATTGATTGACAAAAAGCACCATAAACATTAAGATTATTGTTTTTTTATTTATTATATTGAGTTATTAAAATAAGATATATTATAGGCTTAAACCAAGAATTGTTGGGAAAAAAAGTCGACTCAAACTAAATTTTCTAGACTCATTTTTAATGTTTAATATAATATTAGAACCCTCAAACTAACTTATATCGGTTACAAACCGATAAAGATAATTTTAAACAATCGAGACAATTTTTAATAAATAGTTGAATGTCACAATGGCATAAATATTCTGTCAACCAGCTTTCAGGTCACTTCTAATATTTTGTCCAACACCACAAGTCAATTTTAATCAATTTTCACATAAGAGTTATAACAACAATTTTAAGTAAACAAATTTTTAGGTTTTACAAAATAAAAAAAAATTAGTATATTAAAAAATATAATTTATTACTAAAATTAAAATTACGAAACTTATAAAATGAAATGTATTTATATTTTATTGTAAATAAATTTTTTGTAATTTATTATTTAAAGTTTACCAATTAAATTATGACATGCAGATTTTTATTCAAAACTTAGGAAATACAATTAATGACATTAGAATACAAATCTTCTCTTAGTGTAACTCTAATAAAAATTAATAAAATTTAATTGATTATAAATCACTTTTACAACATATTTCAAATAAATTTTATATTATTATTTTAATTTAAAAACAAATTTTTAATTATTTATTTATACGTGTGCATAGCATAGCACGAGTAATATGCTAGTGTATTATGTAAGAAAATAGGGTTTTTTAACCCACAAGCCTTGTGGGAGCTCCAATATCATAATCTTAATTTTCTAATTTTTTGATTAAAAAAAACAAAAAACTCAGCATTTATTAATTTCTTCCAACCTACAATTCTTTTTGACTTCTCTTATAGTTACTACAATACCCCATTCAACTTCTCCCATACACTATGGTTAGTGATAGGATTGTTAATTTTTTTTACAAAAAATATAATCTATATATTATATAAGGAAAATGGGGTTTCTAACCCACAAGTCATTTATAGCGATCCTGGGTTTTCCCCTTTATGTACAGTATTCCGGACTTACGTTCCGTAGAGCTTGTTGTTGTATGTATCTTGTTGTCATCCTTTAATTCTTTTTTTTTTTTTTGAGTTATAGGATGTGTTGGGCAGGTTCGTTACAAGTTGGTTGTGTTTAGAAACCAAAAGTTGATGCCCATATTTTGGCCTTCACGCTCAAGCGGGCCCTTCGTTGTTGCTTCTCCGCTCGAGCTGGCGTTTTGACGCTCGAGCGTGAATATTCATCGCCCAGTATTTTCTCTGCAGGTCATCGGACGCTCGAGCGGGAGTTTTGACGCTCGAGCGAGCCCCTTTGATTTCGTTCCTCGCTCGATCGGGGAGAGTGATGCTCGAGCGGGGACCATGGTCTGCAGAACTTCTGTAAGTGTGCATTTGGTGCTCGAGCAGCGCTTTTCATGCTTGAGCGTGAGTTTGTGTCTGACGCTCGAGCAGGGCGTTCCACGCTCGAGCTGGGAGTGCAGTACATCAGTCCGAAAAGTGACATTTTGGATCACTTTTTGATTTCCTTTTCTCTCTCTTACTTTCCAAAACCTCCATTGGAGAGCTCCTCTCTCTAAAACCCCAACTTCTCTCTAGGTATTGATCTAGTTTGAGTGATCTCCCTCCATAGTCCCTTTGTAGAAAGTGTTGTGCTTGGTGTGGGCTTCCTGTCCATTCGAAAATATTAGAGTTTGGAGCATTTCGAATTTCTTCACCTTTTTCATTTGAGCTCTGAATTTGAGGTAGGGATAGCTACTCATTTCTATGGTCTTTGACATAAACTATTGGTCATTTTGATGTAATGTTGTAGTTGGGTGATTTTGGGGTTTAGGGTTTTAAAATGATTAAAGAGGGGTTTTGTCATTTTGAGCCTATACAAGTGTATTTGGGTCAAAAAAATGAGATTATTGATGTTGTTGTTAGTATTTGGACCTTTGGGTCAATATTGTGAAAATGGAAAAAAAATGCCATGTTTGGGTATATTTGGGTCATTAGTGTAAATAATGACATTTATTGTGGAATCATGAAATTGAGTTGGAAATAGTGAAATTGGCCCATTATGAGGTAGAATGGTGGAGTTGGAATTATTAATCACTCACATTCGAAAATTGTTGATATTTATCTGTTGAATGTAATTATTATCTGTCTAGAAATAATTGCTTTGGGCTATTGGTGGGGGATAGTCTTGATTATTGTAGACAATGCATGATGATTAGGCAAACTAAAACTAATCAATTGAATATGTCATCGAATATGACGGTTGGATTAATACATCAAATATGTGTATTGGTTGATAGTGTATATGATAATTATTTATATACCTTGTTTTGTGTGGCAGGAGATAGGGGATGTACTCCACGGTTTAGGAGGAGATAGGGGATGGACTCCTAAACCGGATGTTATTGGAGAGGAGATAGGGGATGGACTCCATTGATACAGCAAATATGTGTATCTATTGAAGTATTGATACAACAAATATGTGTATCTGTTGAAGTGTTGATACAGCAAATATGTGTATCTATTATGAATTACGGAAGTGTGTTGATATGAGTGTTATCTTATTGAAAATGAATTGTAGATAAAGGAATTGTTTTAATTTGAGATGTAATCTCATGTAAATTGTTAGGCCAGGTTCTGAGCCATATTTATGAATTGAGAATTGGTTAAGTATGGAAAAGAGGAATAAAACATGGACATATTTGTCATGTAATTGAAATGGATTATGAAATGATTTATGTGGGTTGAACATTTATCAAATGCTAACATTTTAGTTATAGCTCATATTATGTTTAGCATATCTCTACTGGGTGTTGGCTCACCCTATATGGGACATCATTTTCAGGTGCAGGTAACATACCACCTCCAAAGACGTAGCTTAAGAGGGTTAGTGGCTGGGACATCTTTTGTGATTACATTTTTGTATTACTTGTAAATCAAAGCCAAGGGCTTATTTTGTGTTTTGAGTTAGTACTCTATCTTTTTGTAACCAAGTGTTGGCTTGGAAAGTTGTAAGCCCGTAGGGCATTTACTTTTGTTGTCAACATGTAATACATTTTGTAATGAATACTCTGATGAAATGTAATTATGCTTTATTCTCTTAAGTCAAGATTGATGGGTTTTATGTATTACTTTGAGGGCGTTACAACTTGGTATCAGAGCGTACCGGGTTTGAATACTTTGGGTACATGGGAAGTGGTTAGTACCACAATGGGTTTGTCTCGCTTGTTAATGACTTAGATGTAGTGTTATATGCTTATGTGATAACATGTTTATGTGACTACTTGGGTATGGGATTTAGTTTTTAGGATGTTGATTGGATCCTTGGGTTTCTGGGAGTCTTGTTGGAAAAGCACTTGATCAATGCTGTTTCTAACCGGAACTCTAGTAACGCCTCGGGACTATCATTATCCAGAAATGAAATTCGTAGGTGCTTATGTGATTATGTGCTTACGTGGAGTGAATTACTGTTGTCCAATGCATTAGGACGTGAGTGTTATAGCTTCAGCACATTTGTGAATGTGCTAATGTTCTTCGTTACCTTTATTAGGATGTCAGGATGAGGACGTGGTGGTAGGCGAGGTAGGCCTAGGAGGCAGGAGATGTCTATACCGGATGAGATTCCGGCGCAACAGGAGGGGGTTGGTCAGGCCAATGTGGCCGAGGCAATAGGACAGTAGGCCATGGGCGCTTTGGCCTGCGAGATGGCAGGAGCTTTGAGGGAGTCCTTAGGCATTCTCAGAGTTGAGAATCAGGTCCAGGCCCATGTTGCAGAGGCAGGGCCTTCTTTTCTAAAGAGGGAGTTCTTCCGGTCTAATTCGAATGAGTTTGTTGGGGATCCAAAGGAGCCACTTAAGGCTGATGAGTGGTTGGAGCAGATGACGAAGACGTTTGAGATGCTTGGGATCGAAGACGGGGCTTTGAAGGTGACCTTGACATCTTTCCAACTTAAGGGGGATGCGGGTCAGTGGTGGAAGTTCATGAGGGGTTGTATTGGTGGTACATGGGAGGCTTTTGTAGATGCTTTCCAGGAGAAGTTCTTATCCCTAGTTGTCAGGGAGAAGCTGAGGGACCAGTTTTGTCAGCTTAAGCAGTTGAGTTCTTCAGTGGCCGAGTTTGAGGCCGCGTTTACTAGTTTGTCCAAGTTTGCACTTGAGTTAGTGGCGTCTGAGGAACGCCGTTGTCTGGAATTTGAGAAGAAGCTGAGGCATGGCCTCAAGATGAGAGTTGGAGGTTCTATGACCCGGGAGTATGGACGCCTTGTAGATGCCGCAGCCTATATGGTGATCATGATGCAGAATGAGGAGGAGAGGCAGAGAGGCTCTAAGAGGAGTCAGGATGGTCAGGGTGACGGTATGAAGCAGAGGGGTCCTAACCCTCAGCAGTCCCAGCGTGCTTTTGTGAGGTCTACCTTTCCAGTGCCGAGTGCAGGTTCTGGGAGAGGCAGTCAGGGAGACATTACGTGTTACAAATGTGGTCAGCTAGGCCACAAGTCTCCAGCTTGCCCGTAGAGGGGATGAGGTCAAAGAGCAGCTTCTTCTTCGGCTCGACCTCAGAGCTAGAGTCAGGGCAAAGGCCAACCACTGTCTTGTTATCAGTGTGGTCAAGCGGGGCACCTAAAGAGGTTTTGCCCGCAGTTGAGTGGCACATCTGGTGCATCTGGGTCGAGGTAGAGTTTTTAGCCAGCTCAGTCAGTTCAGGCCTCGAGGGCCAATCAGGAGGCTTCATCGTCCCAGTCTGTGCCGCAGTCTTTTGCTCTGAGAGGTGAGCAGGTAGATCAGGGGCCTTCAAGGTGCGTGTATGCTGTTACCGCGCAAGATCTTGTACCGGCTCCATCGGTTGTGAGAGGTACCTTTTTGTTTTGCAACTCGATTGCCAATGTATTGATTGATACGGGTGCATCTCATTCCTTTATATCTGCTCCATTTGCATCTATTTTGGGGCTGGAGTTGGCATAGTTAGCATCTCCTATTTGTGTAGTATCACCTGTTGGGGGTGAATTGATTTTGAAACAAGGGTGTAGAGGGTGCGATATAGAGGTCGCCGATCGCCGGCTTCCATTTCCTTTTGTAGTTATGGCTATGTTGGGTTTTGATGTTATTTTGGGTATGGACTGGCTATCTTTATACCGGGCAGTTATTGATTGTTATCGCCAGAGGGTCACAGTATGTACCCCGAGCGGGGATATTTCCATTTCTTGGGGGATCGAGTTGGTAGTGTGTTGCCACCGGTGTATGATCCACGAGGGCGGAGTGAGCTTAGTGGTCTTCTCGTTAGCCTTATGAGTAGTGAGTGTGATGAGACCGGTGTTGAGTTGCCGAGAGTGGTTTGTGAGTACTCGGACGTCTTTCCCGAGGATCTTATTAGTTTGCCACCTCATCGAGAGATAGAGTTCTCCGTTGATTTAGTGCCTGGCATGACGCCAATTTCTATGGCACCTTACCGTTTTGCCCCAGCCGAGTTGAGTGAGTTGAAGATTCAACTCCAGGAGTTGCTGGATAAGGGCTTTATTCGTCCTAGTGGTTCGCCGTGGGGAGCACCAGCTTTCTTTGCTAAAAAGAAAGATGGTGCCTTGAGACTTTGTATCGACTACCAGAAGTTAAATCGGGCTACGGTTAAGAATAAGTACCCTATGCCCCGTATAGATGATCTGTTTGACCAGTTGAAGGGGTCTCGTTGTTTCTCTAAGATAGATTTGAGATCGGGTTACCACCAGTTGAGGGTCAGGGAGGAGGATATTCCCAAGACGGCATTCCGTACGCGGTATGACCACTATGAGTTTCTGGTGATGCCTTTTGGGCTCACCAATGCACCGGTAGTGTTTATGGACTTGATGAATCGGATATTCTGGAAATTCTTAGATCATTTTGTAGTCGTTTTAGTGGACAACATCCTGATTTATTCACCTTCTGAGGAGGAGGATGAGGAACACTTGAGAGTGGTGCTTGAGTTGCTTAGAGCCCATAGGCTGTATGCCAAGTTTGGAAAGTGTGAGTTCTGGCTAAGAGAGGTTAAGTTCTTAGGCCATGTGGTTTTCGGGGAAGAGGTGTCTGTTGATACATCCAAGATTGAGGCAGTGCAAGATTGGGCGCAGCCTAAGAGTGTTTTCGAGATCCGCAGTTTTCTGGGATTAGCTGGGTATTACCAACGGTTTGTGAAAGACTTCTCCAAACTAGCTTCGCCGTTGACTAGGTTGATGCGGAAAGGAGTCAAGTTTGTGTAGAGTGAGACTTGTGAAAAGTCGTTCCAAGAGTTGAAAGTTAGACTTACTACCGCTCCAGTGTTGATTATTCCGGAGAGGGGTCTGGGTTATGCTGTTTATTATGATGCCTCACGAGAGGGTTAAGGTTGTGTGTTGATGCAAGAGGGGAAAGTGGTAGCCTATGGCTTACGGTAGTTGAAAATACACGAGAGGAATCACCCTACACTTGTTTTAGAGTTAGCAGCGGTAATCTTTGCCTTGAAGATTTGGAGGCATTATCTATATGGTGAGAGGTTCGAGGTATTCTCGGATCACAAGAGTTTGAAGTACTTATTCACGCAGAGAGACTTGAACTTGAGGCAGAGGAGGTGGATGGAGTTTATTGAGGATTACGACTTCGAGTTGCATTATCACCCGGGAAAGGCTAATATTGTGGCCGATGCCCTTAGTAGGAAATCCATTAGTGATGTAGCTTGTATAGCCTCCGGGAATGGGAGATGTTGGGTGTACTTGGTGAGTTCGATTTGCTACTGGGCGAATCCGTTGAGGCTGCGACCTTGTTTTCTGTAGTTGCGCAGCCTACACTTGTGAATCGAGTGTTAGAGGCATAGAGAGGTGACCTTGAGGTAGAATCCCTCGAGAGAAGATCTCCAGTGGAAAGGCTGAGAAGGGTTTGACTGTGTATCCCGACCAGAGTGTGAGATACCGAGACCGTCTGTTTGTACCGGAGTCTTGCCGAGATGAGGTACTCCAAGAGTTTCACCATTCATGCCTTGCAGTGCATCTGGGAGGCACTAAGATGTATCGTGACTTGGGTCGCCAGTTTTGGTGGCGGGGTATGAAGAAGGATGTGGCAACGTTTGTGTCTAAATGCCTTACTTGTCAGCAAGTGAAGGCCGAACATCAGAGGCCAGGGGGTTTGTTGTAACCCTTGCCTATTGCCGAGTGGAAGTGGGAGCATGTCACTATGGACTTCGTTGTAGGTCTTCCGAGGACTCAGTGGGGTAGTGATGCTATTTGGGTGGTTGTAGACCAGTTGACTAAGTCGGCGCACTTTATCCCCATGCGCGTGAGAGATTCGGTAGATCATCTCACCGATTTGTATATTCGGGACATAGTGAGGTTGCACGGGGTCCCAGTGTTGATCGTCTCAGATAGAGATCCACGTTTTACTGCTAGGTTGTGGCAGAGTTTGCAGAGTGCCTTGGGCACTAGATTGACCTTTAGCACGACTTATCATCCTCAGACTGATGGGCAGTCCGAGCGTACTATCCAGATCCTTGAGGATATGCCTTGAGGTTGTGTCATTGACTTTAGTGGGACGTAGGAGAGGCACTTGCCCTTGGTAGAGTTTGCCTACAACAATAGTTTCTAGTCGAGCATCGGTATGGCACCGTTTGATGCCTTGTATGGCCGACCTTGTAGGTCTCCAGTTTGTTGGGCCGAGGTGGGTGATGCACCTTTGTTGGGCCCGGATTTGGTGAGGGAAACGACGGAGAAAGTTGAACTTATCCGTAGGAGGCTTGTTACAGCCCAGAGTCGCCAAAAGAGTTATGCCGACCGTAAGAGGAGGCCTTTGGCGTTTGAGACGGGTGATCATGTCTTCTTGAAAATATCACCTAGGCGGGGGTTTGATGAGATTTGGTAAGAGTGGGAAGTTGTCCCCTCGGTTTATTGGCCCTTTTGAGATCCTTGAGAAGATTGGCGAGGTTGCCTATCGCTTGGCTTTGCCACCGCAGTTGTCCGGAGTGCATGACGTGTTTCATGTTAGTATGCTTCGGAAGTACGAGCTGGATCCATCACATGTATTGGATTGGACCGACTTAGAGGTCGATGAGGATATCTCGTATGAGGAGAGACCGATTCGGGTCTTGGATAGGTGGGATCAAGTCTTGCGAGGCAAGACCATTTTATTGGTTAAAGTTTTATGGAAACATCACGGAGTGGAGGAAGCCACTTGGGAACGTAAGGTGGATGTCCGTGAGAAATATCCAGACTTGTTTGTAAATATTTAACCATGTATTGGGAATTTTGTGGTATTGTTAAACTTTAAGAGCATTGAATATGTCTTAAGTTGTAAAATATTGTATATGTTTTGGTTTATGGATGTATTTTGAAACTTGCCTCGAAATGGAAGTTTAATGTAACATTGCATATGTTGAACGTATGATAAAAATGGAAATATATCATGAACATTGAATATGATATAGAATTGTGAAACATGTATATTGGAAATTGTTGGATTTGAAAGGAATACATGCTGATAATGCATGTTGTATTGTGTATTGTGTTATGCCTCTTGAATAGAGATGGAATGATCGGTGATGGGTCATGTTGTTGAATATTGAGTTGTAATATGGTTGAAAGTTGAGAAAACATATTTTGAAAACTTATATCTAATTTCGGGGACGAAATTCTTTAAGGGGGGGAGGTTATAGCAATCCCGGGTTTTCCTCTTTATGTACAGTATTCCGGACTTAGGTTCTGTGGAGCTTGTTTTTGTATGTATCTTGTTGTCATCCTTTAATTGTTTTTTTTTTTTTTGAGTTATAGGATGTGTTGGGCAGGTTCGTTACAAGTTGGTTGTGTTTAGAAACCAAAAGTTGATGCCCAGATTTAGGCATTCACGCTCGAGCGGGGCTTTTGAGGCTCGAGTGGCCCTTCGTTGTTGCTTCTCCGCTCGAGCAGGCATTTTGACGCTTGAGCGTGAATATTCATCTCTTAGTATTTTCTCTGCAGGTCATCGGACGCTCGAGTGGGCCCCTTTGATTTCGTTCCTCCGCTCGATCGGGGAGAGTGGCGCTTGAACGGGGACCATGGTCTGCAGAACTTCTCCAAGTGTGCATTTGGCGCTCGAGTGGCGCTTTTCACGCTCGAGCGTGAGTCTGTGTCTGACGCTCGAGCAGGGCGTTCCACGCTCGAGCGAGGAGTGCAGTACATCAGTCCGAAAAGTGACATTTTGGATCACTTTTTGATTTCCTTTTCTCTCTCTTACTTTCCAAAACCTCTATTGGAGAGCTCCTCTCTCTAAAACCCCAACTTCTCTCTAGGTATTGATCTAGTTTGAGTGATCTCCCTCCATAGTCCCTTTGTAAAAAGTGTTGTGCTTGGTGTGGGCTTCCTATCCATTCAAAAATATTGCAGTTTGGAGCATTTCAAATTTCTTCACCTTTTTCATTTGAGCTCCGAATTTGAGGTAGGGATAGCTACTCATTTCTATGGTCTTTGACATAAACTATTAGTCATTTTGATGTAATGTTGTAGTTGGGTGATTTTGGGGTTTAGGGTTTTAAAATGATTAAAGAGGGGTTTTGTCATTTTGAGCCTATACATGTGTATTTGGGTAAAAAAAAATGAGATTATTGATGTTGTTGTTAGTATTTGGACCTTTGGGTCAATATTGTGAAAATGGAAAAAAATGCCATGCTTGGGTATATTTGGGTCATTATTGTAAATAATGACATTTATTATGGAATCATGAAATTGAGTTGGAAATAGTGAAATTGGCTCATTATGAGATAGAATGGTGGAGTTGGAATTATTAATCACTCACCTTCGAAAATTGTTGATATTTATTGTTGAATGTAATTATTATCTATCTATAAATCATTGCTTTGGGCTATCGATGGAGGATTGTTGTAGACAATGCATGATGATTAGGCAAATTGAAACTAATCAATTGAATATGTCATCGAATATGACGATTGGATTAATACATCAAATATGTGTATTGGTTGATAGTATATATGATAATTATTTATATACCTTGTTTTGTGTGGGAGGAGATAGGGGATGTACTCCATGGTTTAGGAGGAGATAGGGGATGGACTCCTAAACCGGATGTTATTGGGGATGAGATAGGGGATGGACTCCATTAATACAACAAATATGTGTATCTATTGAAGTATTGATACAGCAAATATGTGTATCTGTTGAAGTGTTGATACAGCAAATATGTGTATCTATTGTGAATTACGTAAGTGTGTTGATATGAGTGTTATCTCATTGAAAATGAATTGTGGATAAAGGAATTGTTTTAATTTGAGATGTAATCTCATGTAAATTGTTAGGCCAGGTTCTGAGCCATATTTATGAATTGAGAATTGGTTAAGTATGGAAAAGAGGTATAAAACATGGACATATTTGTCATGTAATTGAAATGGATTATGAAATGATTTATATGGGTTGAACATTTATCAAATGCTAACGTTTTAGTTATCACTCATATTATGTTTAGCATATCTCTACTGGGCGTTGGCTCACCCTATATGGGACATCATTTTCAGGTGCAGGTAACATGCCACCTCCAAAGACGTAGCTTGAGAGGCTTAGTGGCTGGGACATCTTTTGTGATTACATTTTTGTATTATATGTAAATCAAAGCCAAGGGCTTATTTTGTGTTTTGAGTTAGTACTCTATCTTTTTGTAACCAAGTGTTGGCTTGGAAAGTTGTAAACCCGTAGGGCATTTACTTTTGTTGTCAACATGTAATACATTTTGTAATGCATACTCTGATGAAATGTGATTATGCTTTATTCTCTTAAGTCAAGATTGATGGGTTTTATGTATTATTTTGAGGGCGTTACATCATATGGGAGCTCCAATATTCCAATCTTAATTTTCTAATTTTTTGATTTAAAAAAAAAAACTAAGCATTTATTAACTTCTCCCAATCCACAAGCCTTTTTGACTTCTCTCATAGTTACTGTAACCCCCCTTTCAACTCCTTTCATACACTATGGTTACTGATGGGATTGTTAAATTATTTTTATAAAAAATCTAAAAAAAATAGTAATTAATCCATTTAAAAGAAAAGTTAATTAATCTATTTAAATATTTAAATAGCTTTTATGCCTTGATTTACATCTTTCAAAAGGAAAGTTAATTAATTCATTTAAAAATTTAAATTTGAAAGGAAAGTCAATCAATCTATTTAAAAATTTAAATAGCTTCTATGCCTTGATTTACACATTTTAAAAGGAAAGTTAATTAATTCATTTACAAATTTAAATTTTTAAAAGAAAGTGTAACACCCCCAAATAATACAATAAATACAACCTAAAATATTTGTTAATAGTTACATGAATCAGAATAAATAGTCCTTTCATTACATAAGGTTAATGATACAAAAGAGTTCATCATAATTACATGCCCTTCGGGTTTATACCTTTCCAAGTCTTGGCTTGGTTACAACATAAATGAGACTAGCTCTTACAATTAATGCCTTAGGCTATACAAGTAATGAAACAAAACATAGTAGTCTTAGCTTCCCAAAAGAAGTCCCTCTAATGCGATTACCTTGGTGGAGGCATGCCATCATTACTTGAAAATGTTTTCCCAAATAGGGTGAGCCACAGCCCAGTAGGAACAATCTAACACAGTATATGAGGTTTAACAAAGATATAAGTGCAATTTGCATGTACAATGCTAGTGATAAAACATTCACGGTTTTATATAGTCACAAAATATCAAGTCCATATTCTGTTTCATTTTTCTTCAATCCATTTCAATACATGAGCCAACATTATTATATTTTAATAACCTGAATGAGACTACAACTCAATGGTTCAATAATTTCACAATCAACACATAAACACTTCCAATTACCATTTTACGGATATTTCATCTGAGGGATCGGCACCTATGTATAATTTCAATTTGCCATTTTTTGGATATTTCGTCCGCGGGATCGGCACCCATGTATAATTTCGGGACTTTCACCCAGGACACTCCAGCCAACTTAATTATAATGGAGTTCATCCCCTTTCTCCTCCCAAACAATCATACATATGCAATGTGTTTAAACACATAATCACACATATGGAGTACATCCCCTCTCTCTTCCCAAATAATCATACATATACAATGTATTTACAACATGATCATGTT
Source organism: Camellia japonica (assembly GCA_030407325.1). Classification (NCBI taxonomy): domain Eukaryota; kingdom Viridiplantae; phylum Streptophyta; class Magnoliopsida; order Ericales; family Theaceae; genus Camellia; species Camellia japonica. Next base: position 114,779,450 of record JAPPVO010000013.1, on the reverse strand, counting down.
CAATGATAATCAACCATGGACTAGTTTCAATTCACCTAATCCATATGCAATTTCTACAACAATCAAAGTTATCCTCCATCGATAGCCCAATACATATATTTCTAACAGATATACAATCTCAAGACAAATAAATTATCCAAAATTTCCAAAGATGTGAAGCATTACATACTTGATTCCACCATCTATTTCAATTCTCGCTAAATTTCTATTTATAATGCCAATTTCAATTATTTCTACAAAATAATTATGATAACCATTTTAGGGAAAAATCCCCCTTTTCAAAATATCAATCCAAGCACCTAAATCAACGATTTTGGCACAGCATAACTCCATTTTCAAAGCCCATGTTCTTTCATTTCATTTCCACCAAAAACTTATCTTTTCCATTTATAGCCAAACCCTAGGTTTGTTCAAAATACTCTCAAAGCCCACCATTGTTACACAACCACAAATAACTAAGTTAAAGATCATAACAAAATGTAGAAAATCTGTACCTCCAAGAGAGAAGACGAGCCAAGAGGGAGAGAAACCTCAAAGATGCCAAAATCCAACTCTATTCGGATCAAAGTGAAGATCTTGAGAAGCTCTACTTTTTTATCAAAGAGGGTAGGGTGGAGAAATCACTAGATCTAGGTGGAAATGTAGAGAGAGAGAGAGAGAGAGAGAGAGAGAGAGTATTTTAGAGCGAGAGAGTCAAAATCTAGGTTTTTGGAAAGTTTTAGAGAGAGAGAGAAAGGAATGACAAAGTGATATAAAATGTCACTTACGTGATTTGATATACGCTGTCACGCTCCGTATTTTATTACTCGAATAACATTACCAATATTCATTAATTAAGTCCATTTACAAATAAGATTTCATCCTTTGATGAAATGATGAATAATTAAATATACATATTCCCTCTTATTATACAACAATGATTTTTACATACAAATAAAATAAATGCCCTGCGGCTTACAAATAAAAGAGAGGACACTACTCTTTACAAAAGATAACACCCACCCAAACAACAAATGAAATAGTACGATCCATCACTACATTGCACTTATGAAATGATAAAACCCATTGTTTGATCTGCAAATCCGAAAAGCATTCCCTATACACATGTACAGGCAGGGAGTGAGCAACCACTAGCTCACCAAACAATCTCATATTATAATATTAGAAGCTATACAGGTACCAAAATACTCATACATATACGAGAAATCATATCATGTCAAAACCATATGATTTTATTACATAATCTCTTAAATCCAATTTATTTAATTAACCACAACAAGTTAACTTAAATAAATAAACATGTTTCAATAGCAACAGGACATCCTTTTCAATTCATTCAATTATCTCATTATCAATTGAATCAAATAATTAAACAATTCATCAAATCCATTTTATACAGTCTTATGAGATGAATGCATATGCCATGTCATGTTCAAAATATTTTTCTCATCTTTTGAAAATCTTACGCACAATGTCAATTTGAAAAAAAACATTTATCCAACAATTTCAATAAAATTCCAAGATGGTAAATACGACTCAGGTAATCCCTAGTATAGCGATCCCGGTTTTGATTCGACCTTTGATGTATTCCTGACTCGAGTTTGGTGGTTAAACATTGTATCCATGTCTTGTTTTTCCCTTTTGACTCTTGGTATTTGAGTTTTGGAACTTGTTGGGAGAGTTTAGAACAGGTTGGTTGTTAATTGGTTTAGATTGTTGTTGCCCAGATTTTGGCCTCTTCGCTCGCGTGAGGCTTTTTACACTCAAGCGAGCTTTTTGTAATTTGTTTTTTTCGCTCAAGCGAGGTTTCTTGCGCTCGAGCGAGAATTAGGAGTTCTCAGGTTTCTGGGAAGGTGGAGCTCTTTGCTCGAGCAAGGTTTCTTGCGCTCGAGCGAGCTTGTGTTATTTGTTCCTTTGCTTGAGCGAGGCTTGTTGTGCTCGAGCATGCGTGTATGTCTATGGCAGACCTGAAGCTTTGCATTCTGTGCTCGAGCGACACTTCTTGCGCTCGAGCTAGGTCATTTGTTGTGTCTGGTCGCTCGAGCGACAGCTCCTTCGCTTGAGCGAAGACCACGTATATCAGTTCGCAGTAGAGGATTTGTGTATCAATTTTTGCATCTCTTTTCACTCAAAACCCTAATCCGGCAGCCTCTCTCTCTACATTTTCACCTCTATCCATTGATCTCTCCACCCTTGGGCCTTTGTTAAAAAGGTAGAGCATCTTGGGGACTCCGTGTTGATCTGAATAGATCGTGGTTTCGGCTTATTTGAAGTATCTCTATCTTCTCTTTTGGTCTCCTAACTTTGAGATAGGGATATTCTACACTTTTGTTATGAATTTTAACATAGTTATTTGTTGTTGTGAGAATATGGTGAGATTTGGGATGTTTGGAGAAAACCTAAGGTTTTGGTTCAAATTTATAAAAAATGGGTTTTTATGTGTTGTTGTATATTTGACCATGGGATTGGAATATGAGGTGGTTTGGTGTCAAAATAGATGAATTTGACCTTTGGGTTAGTATTAGAGAAAGGGGGAAACTTGCCCTAATATGAGCTAAATAATTATTTTGTATAAATAATGGAATTGGTGTGAGAAATATGAAATTGGGAAGTTGTGTGAATGAATGGTGTGGTTAGATTTGTTTAATCGCTCATCCATGGAAATTTTAATAATTTATCTGTTGATAAATAGTATATTTATTTAGAAATATTTGTTTGGGGCTATCGGTGGAGGATAGTCAAGATTGTTGTAGATATTGCATGAGGATTAGGTGAATTGAAACTAATCAATTGAAGTATATCATTGAATATGACGGTATAAGTAATACATTGAATATGTGTTGTGAATAGTCATTGCATATGATAATGCTTTTAAAATACATTATATATGTATCATTGTTTGGGAGGAGATAGGGGATGGACTCCATTTATAATTAAGTTGGCCGAAGTGCCCAGGGTGAAAGCCTCGAAATCTTGTGCATATATGGGTGCCGGTTTACTCGGATGAAAATTTCGTAAAATGGTAAAACTTCAAATGTAGCACCTGTATCCTTCAAAGCTTATGGGAAAGTGTATTCAAATCCTTTATTTTTTATTTTGGAAATCTTTGGTGTTATTATGGGTTGGTTTTGAAAGAGTACAATCCGATTTAAACTTGTTGGGTTTGGTTGTTCGCACTTATTCTTGTCAAAAGTTCCTTGGAGACTTAGAAATTCTACAAAGGATCCACAAGAAATTCTAAATTTTGTGACTTGAGCCATTCGAGCCACAAAACTTCAGGCCACCAAACATTTTCCATTATTATATTTAGATTTAAGTTTGGGTCAACGGAGTAGATCAAATATAATAATATATTTTATGTTATATGGTTGTTAATGTATTATTTTCTATTTAATTTTTGAGAAAAATTAGTTTTACAATAAATTGAGAAAAACTTAAAATATGAAGGACCAAAGTAAAAAAATAAAAAAAAATTAAGGATTAAAATGAGAAAATAGTAAAATATAAAAGGGACAAATTATAACTTAGCCCTAACACAATTTCGTGCATATATACAGTAAAAAAAAAAAGGCGCAACAATCACTTTGCTTGGTTAGAGTTGCTCTAAAAGACTTTTTAGAAAATTCTATTTTCTTCTTCTTTTCGTATTTTTTTTTATTGATTTTTTTAATATTTTAAGAAATTTTTTTTTTAATTTTTAGACATACTTAACATAAATATACTTAAAAAGTAAAAAAATTGGGAAAAAAACTTTTTAAAAATTCACTAAATACCAAATATAATATATATATATATATATATATATGAGAATTTAGTACATTTTTTGTATTTTTATGTATTTATTAATTTTTAAAATATTTTTTCACAAATTTTTTACTTTTTAGATACATCTAAGTAATGTGCATCTGAAAACGTAAAAAAAGAAATGTTTAAAATTTTAAAAATATTCACTAAAAACAAAAAAAACACGAAAACCAAAAAACTCAGTTTCCAAAAAACGTAATCCAGACACATTGAATGCTATGTTGATTAATAATATATCTTATGTATGAAAAATGTTATTTATCATTAGACTTATTTTATAATACTATTTTACTTTTCATTGTGTTCAATAAAAATTATGTATATATATAAATATGTGTAAGATTTGTCATATTTAAAAATTAATAAAAATTATCGTGCTATATAGAAAGAGTGCTACTATTAGCACCTACTTTTTTTTCTTTGGATCCCTCATTTCTTTTATTTTTTTAATTCCAATATTTTTACCTTCATCCTTAACATTCTAACCCTAAATTCCCAAACCTAACCCTAATTTTCCAAACCCTACCCCACCAACCTGTTCACCACCATCTCCTCCTCCACCACCACTACCACCACCACCATCTCTGCCCCACTGATGAGCTCTTCTACAAAGGCCAACTCCTCCCCCTCCACTTCTCCTCCCTCCTCTCCATGGTCCGCACCCTCCTCTTCTCTTGCTCTCCTCTTCTAACACCTCATCTTCCTCTAACACCACCACCGTTGCTTCCCGCGACTCCACCGCCAGCCCCACCACCGACTGTGACTCCTCCCGACCTAGTTCCATCGCCGAAGACAACGAAGTCAAATGCCTCGACACCACCTTCCACCACCACCACCAGATCAAAAAGCCCAAGTACTTCTCTCTCTCTAGATTCTATTATATTTTTCACAAATCCCGTGACTCCGACGATAACCCATTTGGGTCCTCCGTCAAACGCATAAGCACAACAGCCGACAGTGAATTGTGCGGACCACACGGGGGCGAATAACAAAGGGATGTAGAATCAATTGCCTTGTGCTTGCGTTGGCGACATGGTGATTGTAACACCCGCATTCTTTAATACAATGGAGAGTGTATTTAATTCCCTTATTTTCATTTCTGGGAGCCTTTGGAGTTGTTAAATGTTGGTTTTAAAGGAGTATAATCCAATTTAAACTCGTTGGGTTTGTTTGTTTGTCTTTATTCTTGTCAAAAAGTTCCTTGGGAACTTAGAAATTCTATTCTGGGGTCAACACCAACCTTCCTAAGAGTCGACCCTTTTCTGTTGGTGAAGTTTCTAGAAGTGTTGCTGGAATTTAGGGTCAACACCAGCTTTGGTGGTGTCGACACGTGCCTCTTGTTGCTATCCACAAGGGTCGACACCAATCTGGGAAGGGTCGACCCTTGTATGTTGCTGAATCTGGAAGTTGCTTGCTGAAATTTAGTGTCGACACCAGTCTGGGAGGTGTCGACACCTTAACTATTGCACAGATTGCTTTTCTTCCTGAAAGGTCGACACCTTTGCCCGAAGGGTCGACACTGTGGACTCGACTTTCTTTGCGCCCCCTTTCGGAGAGCTCAAATCGGTCCTACAATTCGGACTCCTATCGCAATTCTGAATCTAATCTCACAAAGTGCAATGTGAGATTGATAAACACCAAAGAGTCCAAATCTGGCAATTGGTTTTGGAAAATCAATTCTGAATCAAAAAGCGCCAAACATGGACTGTTTTGCCAGATTACAGAGTCGTCACCTAAATATTTTATTTTTAGGAAATTTAGAAAACCCTGACTCATGCCAAAGGCCACGTGTCCGTCATTACCAAAGTTGCATCGGCTTGGGAACTTGGGTACGAGAGGGGAAGGTCCTGAAATGAGCACCCCGCTACTAATCATGATATGTTATTTTATAAACACATGTGTTCTTATTCCGGTTATTAATCTAACTTTACTATGTGACGCACACACAAGTATAGACTAAAATCACAAGAATTGAAACAAAACAACTCATGTTTGTTTTCGAAAATGGTTTGAAAGTGCCACCCTCAAGTGGGCTAAAACGCGGATTTGCCACCCTCAAGTGGGCTTAAAACATGATGATTTGCCACTTCGCAAAGTGGGCTTAAAACTCGCATTTGTCGAATTGTCCCAATTCAAACAACAAAGCCTTCATCCACAGGCATTCATGTAGTTAAGCATTTAAGCAAATAGCCTCATGGAAAGCATGCTATCATGGCAACACTCACACTCATGCAAGTATGACAAAGCATAAAACTTACAGTGTACTCCGAGCCAAAACAAAAGCTAGTTAGAAATATGCATGATCCTAACTATGTAAGATGCCTAATGCAACACATGCAATAATACAACTAAATAGGCTCGGCTACTAAGATGGCATATGAATGCAACAATTCGATAACATGCTTTGAAACACGTATTCAAATAAGAATTAAAATACAATGCAGTTTGAATGATGTGCCGAGCCCGGTGCATGCAAGACAAATCAATGAATGCAAACACGCAAGTGTAGACGTGCCCGAACGTCGCAGCTCTGCGCACGAAGGCGCGGAATTCGTTTTGTTCATTAGCTACTACAGTTCGGACTCAATGTCACGGTTCTTAATCTAATCTTGCAAAGTGCAATGCAAGACTGATAAATCACCAAAGAGTCCAAATCTGGCAAATCGTTTTGGAAAACTAATTTTAATAAAGAAGTGCCAAACATGGACTACTTTGCCAGATACAGAGTCGCCACCTAAATATTTTATTTTGGAAAATTTAGAAAACCCTGACTCATGCCTAAGGCCACGTGTCTGTCATCACCAAAGTTGTCTCGACTCGAGAACTTGGGTACGAGAGGGAAAGGTCATGCAATGAGCACCCCTGCTCGCCCGATCTAAAGATCGGCCTTTACTAACATGATATGTTGTTTTTGAAAACACATGTGTTCTTATTCCGGTTTATTAATCTATCATTACTATGTGATGCACACAACATACAAGTATAGACTAGATCGCCTAAGTTGGAACAAAACATTTCATGTTTGTTTGTTTGAAAATGGTTTGAAGGTGCTACTCGCAAGTAGGCTAAGACGTGGATTTGCCACCCTCAAGTGGGCTTAGAAAACATGATTTTGCCACCTTAAGTGGGCTTAAAACTCGCATTTCAATGAATTGTTCCAATTCAAGCAATCCAACCTTCATCCACAGGCATTCATGCAATTAAACGCTTAAGGAGTTAGCCTCATGGCAAGCATGCTATCATGACATCACTTACACTCATGCAAGATGCTAAAGCATAAACATTTACAGTGTACTCCGAGCCAAAACAGATAACTAGTTAGAAATCATGCATGATCCTAGTTCATGTTAAGATGGCTAATGCGACACATGCAAAAATGCAACAAGAAATAGGCTCGGCTATTCTAAGATGGCATATGAGATGCAACTTGATAACATGCTGCTGAACACGTATTCAAGTAAATGTATTGAAATACAATGCAATTTGTATGATGCGCCGAGCTCGGTGCATGTAAGACAAATGAATGGATGCACGCATGCGAAGCATAAGCATGCTAATTGAAATATGATCTAGAACTAACCATCGAAAGCAGTTAAGTAAAAGGGAAAAAGACGTGGGGTGGAAGACATTCACACACTCACGCACACTTATTACAAAAATACGCCCTCTCGACGGAGGGTCCGAATGAGTACACTAAGCTAGCTATGCTAAGCTATTTTAACTAATCTAATAATCTAATTAGACTAATTATTATAAGATCAAATTGGAAATTAGCTACACTAAACTAATTAAGAATTTACAACAATGAATTAAATTAGCTAACACATTAACTAATTAATTACAAATTAACTAACTATACAAAGCAGTTAAAACGGCCTCAAGAAGAGGGGCATATGCATGCTCGATCGACTTCGCTCGGAAATCCATTGCCACACCTCATGTTGCCTCTGTTTGCACTGTTCTACACGTTGAAAATTATGCCAACTTCTGTGATGCTTCTAACCTACCTCATGGACATTCTGAGAGGTCATCGGCCAGAGGGTGGCCATTGGCCAATGGATAATGTTCATCGGCCAATTTGGAGACTATTGGCCATCTCTTCCTGCAAACTGCTCCTTTTGCTGCAACAGAGCACAAACAGAGGCATGGCAATGTATTTACAAGAAAATGTTGTGCAACTACATCCCTTATCATGTCTAAGGCTCAAAGGTGTATAGTGCTCGGCTCCCGAGCCATCAACCACGCATTACAATGCATGATGGCCAAAAAGGCTGAGTTGCACAATTCAATGTGGACGAAATGCACAAAATCACGTAAGTGCCTTGACCTCTATCATGCATGATCAAGAGTGTCGGCGACCGCGAATTGAGGCACGTTTTATCACTTTAAGTATGAAACGTCTCTCGTTCCTCGTGTTTGGCTTAACATCCAAACCAAACACAATGCAATGCACACAACATGGAAATGCAATGCAATGCAACATGAGCATGCCAAATGCAATGCAATGTAATGCAAGCATAACTTAACAAAGCTAATGACATGCAAACAATGTAATGCAACATGAGCATGCAAGCACCATGTAATGCAACCTAAACATATAAATAACATGCAAGAATCATGCAATGCGACAAGCATGCAACAATATGCAAGATGGACTAAAACTAAAATGGACTGACCTCAATCATGCCCAAATCAATGGCCAAAACACCAAAACTAAGGCACCAAAAGGCAAAGAATGCATGCACACATATTGGTCCACAAGCTAGGCAACAAGAACACAACCCTTAGAGGCACTCAAAGGGTGATAAAAATGGAAGTGTAACAACACTATAAGCTCTGAAATTAAGTATGGAATGATGCCAAATCGACCAAGAAAGACAAGTATGGCATGCAAGAAAGATCAAAGCTTGAAACTAGCATAGGAACTTGTACCAAAGCCACATGAATCAAACCCCAAAGGGTCAAGGACAACCAAAATAGTCCTAGACCATGCCAAAATGAGTCTAAAACATGCATGGGCCAAAGCTAAAACAAGCCAACATGAAGGGCATAAGGCATGATGCATGCAAGGCCAATAAAGAGGGTTACACTACACCTACCAAGACCAAGCATGGCATGACTTAACCAATAAAAATTAGAGTTATGGCATGTCAAAATAAGCCCAAAAACCCACTGCGATGGCATCCCAAAAGCTTAAGCAATAAGACATACATAATGGCTCATGTTCAAGGCTTAAAACACAAACCTCCCAATGCATGGAAAATGTGACAAATGTGAGTGCATGACCACACTATATGGACTGAAATCACATATGAAATGATGCCAAATCATGAAAATGGTTTAAGCAATGCATGCTAGTGACTTGGACACTCAAAGCTAACAAGCTAGAATGCACTATGGCTATACAAAGCAATGCATGCATGACCAAAACAACACAAATCAGAGCTTAAGCATGGTAAAAAAAGGCTAAAAGCTTCTTGGAGCTGAGCCAAAATATGCAAGAATGGTGGTCCAAACACAAGATGCATGTTAAGGCAATAGAGAGGATTGCACCACAAGTGCATGGTGCATGCAAGAGGCTATCAAACCAAATTTAGATAGAGGTATACCATGCTGAAATAAGGTCTAATACATGCTAAGATGGAGCCAAAACAAGCTTAACAAACATGTTACTTTTATGAGCCATCAATGCAAGCATACAAGACACAAGGAGAGGGGATGGCCCTCTCCTATTTGGAACTTCAAAACCACCTTTCCACCATTCAAAATCCTCTGAGTTTCAGTGGTGAGAAGGCCAAAACAAGGTGGTCCCAATAGCTAAAAAAGGAAGGCACAAAACAAGGCCAAACAAGGCCTAAGAGGGGTAGACAACCCCCAACACAAAAGTGACCTTAAACAAACATTACAAGCTTGAAAAATCATAACTTTTTATAGTAGAAAGTCAAGCTTAAATCAGCATGCAAATAGGTCCAAAAGCTTAAGCCAAAACAAAGGTTTAAAAGCTAGTTCACTCACCCTTGAAGAACACCTTCAAGAACATAGCTCCAGCACTCTTTTCTAACCAAAACCAGTCCAAAAACACTAAAACCAACTCTTAAGTACCTCAGCAACAAAAGGATGGTGTTCTAGTAGGTGCTTTAGTGTAAAAGTGTGAAGAATTTACACTTTTGAGCACAAACAAGAGCAAATATGGAGAGAGAGGTAAAATATAGAGAGAGAGTGATATATGTTTTGTATATCAAGATCTCAGAACCTCTGGAAAGGGAGAGGGGCCTCCCTTCTTATAGAAAATCAATTCTCAAGCTTGTTGAACAAGCTTGAGTCTTGATTCAATCCATCCATACATGGAGGATGAGAATTGTGCTCACCAGCTGTCACAGCTGGCACAAAAATATCTACAAAAGTAGGTGGAAAGGTCTTGGCTAAGAAAAATGGCCGATCGACCAAAAGGAGTGCCGATTGACCAAAAAGAGTGCCGATCGGCCAACACTTATGGCCAATAGCAAGAAACAAGGCTGATGGCACAAGGCCTCAGCCGATGGGTTGTAGGGATGGCCAACAAGCCACCCTCTTCCCTCAGAAGCAAAACCACAAGTCCTTGGTCCACAACCAAGCACAAAACAAACAAGTTGAGAGATCCTAAGGCAAGGCGTGCAACCGAGACCTTCGGAAACTCAAAACGAACACAAGCATAGATGATTATCGAGTGTTCAAACGATGACATCCAAGTCTTGAGGACGGTCAAAAATGGGGTGGCTACAGTTGCCCCTCTTTGACAGAACTCGAAAGTCATAAGAAGACGGGAGTGAATGTCAAAGCTCAAAGATGACCCATTTTCGATAAGGCTGAAGACTTAGACAAGCATACAAGATAACAAAGAGATGCACCCGCAGGCAGGGGCAAGATGCAAATGACATGCACAATGCCGAACATAACTTATGATCATACAAAGAGAGCTGTAATGAAGCATATCATGCAAAGTAAATGCGACAGTTTAAGCAAACGAATAAGAAAGAATAGTCCCACACAATCTAACAGAAAGATTGTAAGAAAATTATGCAATTCTCACTGCGTCCCACGCGGAGAAGATTAAAAGCGACTACCGAGAATACCCGGAGTCTCAAACACAACATCTTCAGCGTTGCACACGCAAGAGAGGAAAGAACTATGCAAGAAAGCGCAGTCATCCAAACGCGTGTCAAATGCGAGAGGAGAGAGATACGTCCAAACGCATGCCAAATGCGAGTGGAGAAGGGTAGCAGTCAAACTGAACCGAGACTTCTCTTGAATGAACCGTGCATACAATATCATGCCTGCAAAAGAAAGAAATTCAACAGGTACAATATAGTAGAAACACATGTTCAATTGTTAGATCAAGATATCATTTTAATATGAGATAAACACATACATACACAACGCGGGTGAGAAGGTGCATAGCAATGCAAGTAAAACATGCGTGACAATGCAAGTGAGGGGTGCATAACAATGCAATTGAAACAAGCATGATAATGCAAATAAAACATGCGTGACAATGCAAGTAAGGGGATGTGTAGACACCCCATTTTTACCGTCCTCAAGACTTGGACGTCATCGTTTGAACACTCGATGATCATTCATGTTCGTGTTCGTTTTGAGTTCCCGAAGGTCTCGGCCGCACGCCTTGCCTCAAAATCTCTCGACTTGTCTGTTTTGTGCTTGGTTGTGAACCAAGCACTTGTGTTTTTGCTTCTGAGGGAAGAGGGTGGCTTGTTGGCCATCCCCTCAACCCATCGGCCAAGGCATGAAGCAATCGGCTTTTGTTTTCTTGCCATCGGCCAAAACTGTTGGCCGATCGGCAATATTTTTAGTCAATCGACCCTTGTGTTAGTCAATCGGCCATATTTTCTGGCCGAGCCCTGTTCATCTGCTTTATGCAGATATTTTATGACAGCTGTCATAGCTGGCATGCACAATTCACATCATCCATACACGTGTATGGAGGGATTTGATTCAATTGCTTAGCTTGCTCAACAAGCTTAGGAATTGAACTTCTATAAGAAGGGAGCTCCTCCTCCCTTCTTAGAGGTTCAGAAAATTAGGCTTGAGTGATACATATAGTTTTGTATCTATATCTCCTTGTTTGCTCTTATTTTGTGCTTAAAAATGTCATTTTGTCTTACTATTGTACACAAACACCTAGTAGAACACCATCCTCTTGGAGCTGAGGTCCCTTGAGGTTGATTTCAGAGTTCTTGGACTGGTTTAAGCTTGGAAAAGTTGCTGGAGCTTTGTTCTTGAAGGTGTTCTTCAAGGGTGAGCAAACTTGCTTTTAAACCCCCATTCTTGCTTAAGCTTTTAGACCTACTTGCTTGTTGTTTTAAGAATAACTCTTAACTGATAAAAGTTTTGTTTTTACATGCTTTAAATCTTTGGTTAAGGTCACTTTTTAGTTGGGGGTCATCTCTCCCTCCAAGGCCTTGTTAGGCCTTGTTTTAGGCCATCCCTTTTGGCCCTTGTTCTTGGCTTTGCATGACCTTTCTACCACTGAAATCTAGAGGATTTTCAGTGGTGGAAAGGTAGTTTTGAGGTCTCAAATAGGAGAGGGTCATCCCCTCTCCTTGTTGTCTTGCATGCTTGCATAAATGGCTTATATTGGTAGCATGTTTGCTTAGCTTGTTTTAGCTTCATTTCAGTATGTATTAGGCTATGTTTTGCCATGATACAACACTATTTTTGCTCTTTTTTGTCACTCCTTTCATGCCTGATACACTTGTAGTGTAAATCACACACACTAGCTTTGCATGCTTCATGAAGTAGCATGTCATTCTAGCCTATGTTGTGTCCATTTCAGCATGTTCTTGGGCTTGTTTTACCATGTCATACCTCTGTTAGGGTTTGGTTTAATAGCTCTTTGCATGCTCCATGTACTTGTCGTGCATTTCCATGAAATAGCCTAACATGCATCATGCTTTGACATGTCATTTTAGCATGCTTTTGGCTTAACTCTGAGAAGACTTTGTTCATGTTTCAGCATGTTTAAGGTTTGATTTGTGTTGTTTTAGTCATATATGACTTGCTTTGTATGGCCATGGTTCAATCTAGCTTGTTAGCTTTGAGTATCGAGTCTTCTAGCATGCATTACTTGGCTCATTTCAATGATTTGAAATCATTTGTTATGATATTTCAGTCCATATTTCATGCTCATATACTTGCAATTATCACTCATTTAATGCTTTAAAGAGTTGATGTCTTATGCCTCATGAATGGATCATTGTGCATGCCGTCATGCTTAGGTCTTTGGGATGCATCTAAGTGGGTTTTTGGGCTTATTTTGGTATGCCATAACTCTGTTTTTCATTGGATAATTCATGCCATATTTGGTTTTGATAGGTGTAGTGTAACACCCCTTTTGTATCCTTGCATGCCTCATGCTTTTGGTGTTATGTTCTAGCTTGTGTTGGCTAGTTTCGAGCATGTTTTTGGTCTTGTCTTGACCTGTCTTGGGGCTGTTTTGAGTGCCCTTAGCCCTTTGGGGCTTGCCTTGCATGGCCATGGTTTGAGTCCCTTGGCTAGCCTTAAGCTTTGGGCTCACTTGTATGCTTTACTTGCTTTGTTTGGTTGGTTTGGCACCTTTCCATGCATGATTTCAGAGCTTACCATGTTTTTCACATGTCCATATTTGTCCACTTTTAAGTGCTCTTGAAAGTCACCCTTCTATGCCTAGGTGTTGGACCTCTTACATTTGCATGTTTGTTTTGCATTTTCATGCTTCCAATTCATCATTTTGGCCACTGTTTTTGGCATGGCTGAGGCCTACCCATTTTCAGTATAAGTCCATGGCTCATGCGGTTTGTGTGTTGTGGCATGCTTGTCGCATTACATGTTGTTACATGCTTGCCCATCCTTGCATGTTGTTGCATGTTGTTGCATGCCTTGCATGTTTGCATGCTTAGGTTATATGCCTATTGCATATTAGTTGCATTACATGATATTGTTGCATGTTGTTGCATGCTTGAGTTGTTTGCTTGCATGCTTAGGTTGCATTGCATTGTGTGTGCATTGCCTTGCCTCTTGATCAAGCATGATAGAGGTTGAGGCCCCTTATGTGTTTTTGTGCATTTCATTTGATATTGAATTGCACACTTGACTCTTTTGGCCATCATGCATTGAGATGCGTGATTGGTAGCCCGAGGGTCGAGAACTACACTCCTCTGAGTCTCAAACATGATAAGGGGTGTAGTTGCAAACATTGTCTTGTAAATACATTGCCATGCTCTGTTTGTCCTCTACTGCAGCAAAAGAGCATTTTACAGGAAGGAATGGCCAATCGGCCATCTTCAGTGCCGGTCGGCTACAAATGTCTGGCCGATGGCTTCATTTTTGGTCGATAACCACTTTTTCTTAGCCGATGACCATGATTTTTGTCGATGGCTTCCCACAGTGCCCATGGGGTGAATCAGAAGTGTGTTGGGAATTTTCACACTTTGCAGAGGTATAGAGCAGTGCAAACTGAGGCAACATGAGGCATGGCAACGGATTTTCGAGCGAAGCCGACCGAGCATGCATTTGTCCCTCTTCTCGAGGCTGCTTTACTGCTTTTGTAGTTTGATTAATTTGTTAATTAGTTAAGAGGTTTTGTAATAATTAATTAGCTTGTTAGTTAGTTAATTAGATGGTTTTTATTATTCTTTCAGACCCTCCGTCGAGAGGGCGAATTTTGTAATAAGCGTGCGTGTGTGTGATGCATGTCTTCCAACCCCACGTCTTTCTCCTTTTTACTTAACCGCTTACGATGGTTAGTTCTAGGGTATATTTCATTTAGCATTTCTATGCTCGTATGTTTGCATCCATTCATCTGTATTGCATGCACCAGGCTCGGCGCATCATACTAACTGCATTGTACTTCAATTCCTATTTGAATACATGTATCGAATTGTCGCACCTCATATGCCATCTTAGAATAGCCGAGCCTATTCTAGTTGCATTTTTCCTGTGTTGCATTAGCCATCTTGACATGAATTAGGATCATGCATTGATTACTAACTAGTTTTTTGTTTTGGCTTGGAGTACACTGTGAGTGTTTATGCTTTAGCATACTGCATGTGTGTTAATGATTGCCATGACAACATGCTTGCCATGAGGCTAATTGCTTATGTGATATAACTGCCTGAATGCTTGTGGGTGAAGGTTGGATTACTTGAATTGGAACGATTCATTGAAATCCGTGTTTTAGCCTACTTGCAAGTAGTAAACTTCAAACCATTTCCAAACAAACGGATATGCGATGCTTTGTTCCAAATTAGGCGATCTAGTCTATACTTGTGTGTTGTGCGCATCACATAGTAATTCTAGCTAATTAATCGGAATAAGAACTAATGTGTTTTCAAAAACAAGATATCATGCTTAGTATAGGCCGATCTTTGATCGGGCGAGCGGGGGTGCTCATTGCATGACCTTCCCCTCTCGTAACCAAGTTCCCGAGCCGAGACAACTTTGGTGATGACGGACATGTGGCCTTAGGCACGAGTCAGGGTTTCCTAAATTCCCCCAAAATAAAATATTTAGTTGGTGACTCTGTATCTGGCAAAACAGTCCATGTTTGGCACTTCTTTCTTGAAAATCAGTTTTCCAAAAGGATTTGCCGGATTTGGACTCTTTGGTGATTTATCGGTCTTGCATCGCATTTTGCGAGATTAGATTCAGAATCGTGACATTGAGTCCGAACTATAGTAGCTAGAGAGCAAAATGAGATTTTCTTGGGAGTTCTCCGGGTAGTCTACAGGATGCCCAACAATGCAACCTAAGTGTGCGTGACAACGCGGATAAAAAGGTGCATAACAATGCAAGAAAGGCATGCGCGGCAACGCAAGCAATGTGTATAACAATGCGGGAGAGGGGCATGCGCGACAACGCAAGCCAAGGTGCATAAACACATGTAAGTAAAGCATGCGCGACAACGCAAGCAATGTGTATAACAATGTGGGAAAAGCATAAACACATGTAAGTGTGCGCGACAACACAAGCAATGTGTATAGCAATGCGGGAAAGGCATAAACACATGTAAGTAAAGCGTGCACGCCAACGTGAGCAATGTGTATAGCAATGCGGGAAAAGCATAAACACATGTAAGTAAAGCGTGCGCGACAACGCAGGCAATGTGTATAGCAATGCGGGAAAGGCATAAACACATGTAAATAAAGCGTGCGCGACAACGCACGCAATGTGTATAGCAATGCGGGAAAAGCATAAACACATGTAAGTAAAGCGTGCACGACAACGCAATCAATGTGTATAGCAATGCGGGAAAGGCATAAGCACATGTAAGTAAAGTATGCGCGACAATGCAAGTAATGTGTATAGCAATGCGGGAAAGGCATAAACACATGTAAGTAAAGCGTGTGCGACAATGCAAGCAATGTGTATAGCAATGGCGGGAAAGACATAAACACATGTAAGTAAAGCATGCGTGACAACGCAAGCAATGTGTACAACAATGCGACAACAAAGAAGGCACATATTCAATGTAAGCATGGTAAAGGCAAGTTATTCGCGATGTTGAGATGCAACTTCAAAACAAGACGAGGCATGCTCAATGCAAGAGCGAAAAGACGTATAACAAGCGCGTTTATTACAAACATGACAAAACATTGTAATGCAACATATTCAAAGCAATTTTGGAATTTTGCAATATACAAAAGGATACGAAAAGGGATACACCTTACGCGTATCGAGTGCCGCACACGGAAGACACGAAAAGTGTATTTTCTTGCACTTTCTTGAAAGATGAGGGTACCAAACAACATAGCTGACCAAAACAAGGGCATTGGAGGTGCATCGACCACAAGGGGAAGCCATTGGCCATAAAAGGAGATCATCGGCCAACAATTTAGCCGATTGACTAACAATTTGGCCGATTGGCCAAAAGTGGCAGATTCGGGGTAGTTTTGACATTTTGCCTCGGGTCTTTAAATATAGGGTTCCAAACCCGTATCCTCACTTCCTCTTAGCCGAAAATCATTGCTTTCTCTCTCTAGGTCATTTTCTTCCCTTAGATTCGAGCTTTTCTCTCATTTTCTAGCCTCCCACAACGTCTAATTCGCGAATCCTTCGTTGTTTTACACACTTTGAACATATTAGAAAGTGATTTCGGTGTCCCCTTCTTGATTTCTACCACTTGGGGCTTGTTTTCCCCGAGTTTACCTTGTTTTTCGTGCCCTCTTCCGAGCTTTGTCATTTTCCTCTGTTTTTTCACCCCTCGGGGTTGACTTTCGGTTGACTTTTTGCATTTTTACCCAATGCCATGCCCTCGACCACTTTTGCACCCTTCTTGAGATGGCGGACGATATTCCACGGGGTGGGACTCCCCCAGAGATGGATACGGATCCTGAGGTCGAGCTCCTACCGCTCAGTGTTCGACCTTTCGACCCGGTGACATACCGGCCCGCGATACACATACTGCCTCCCGATAGCATCCGCCAGTTCAGGAGCTACGCACGAGGTGCGCCATTGGAGCTCCTGCTATGCGAGCCGGAGTCTCACCTTTCTTACGGCACTGCTGAGGTATACTCTTCCCTTTTTTTATTTTATGCAATGTAAATCAGATATCTTGAATAACCGATACTGTTCTTTAACTAATCATCACAAACATACCTGTAGATCACATGCTTAGTTCACCCTGAGCACCATCATACACGATATCTGTGTAAACTCGAACACATGCACACACACTGCATTTTCATCAATTCTGAATGCATTCAAACACTGTATTTCTGACACTGCTTCGCATCTGTTTGTCTTTGAACATAGGGCGATTCCCATGCCTTCCCAGGGTATGGGAATACCATTGCCCGAGGTTGGTACATGGAGTTGCCTGACGCGGTTCGCCATATCGTTGATCAGGCCGGCTTTGGCATTTTCTACATGGGACTCTCATGCCTTACTGCGAGTAGGCTCCTTCTGGGCGCGCTAGTGGAGAGGTGGTGGGACACCACCGATTCCTTCCACCTTTCTATTGCACGGGAGATGACGATGACTCCCTTTGACTTCTCGATGCTCACCGGCATCGGAGTAGGGGGTGATCCGATTCCCTTCGACACCGATATGGGCGAGTGGGATGCTGTCCAGATCTACTTGCTCGGTGCTCGGCCACCTCTCTCTCGGCTAGGGTTCGTGAGATATTCTTGGTTCGAGGACCAGTTTCGGATATAGGCGCCTATGACCCGCGAGGAGGTGGAGCAATACACTCGAGGATTCATCATGTTCTTGTTGGGCACCACCTTATTCCCCGACCGGGCGAACACTGTTTCCCTATATCTACTAAGCGCGTTGGTAGATCTGACTCGGATCCAGCGCTATGACTGGGGTGGCGCAGGCTTGGCCATGCTTTACGGATACATGAACTCTTCATCCCGCTGCAGTGGACATATGCTCAGAGGCTACTGGTGAGCTTGGGAGGTACACCTTCCTTTTCTATTTTATAGTTTTGCCTTACACTATCTGTACACCACACACACTGCATACATGCAATCTGCTTTACACTGGCTGTACATTGCACACACTGCACAAGACACTTCATAAACTGCACGATACACTGTACATCATTCTTTGGTTTTTGCTTTATCTGCATACTCCCTTACTGATAAGCATACTCATTCTTACCCTGTTACACTCTGTAGTTGTGGGTGTATGCCTTCTTCCTGAGGCTTTCCCTAGTGCCGGACATAGAGACACCCCCCACGGTTCCATATTCTCATCGATACGATGTGAGGTGCGAGCGGAGGCTACGGGAGTCTTTTTTGTTCTTCCGCAGATACTTTGACACCATTACCGCAGCAGAGGTATTTCAAACATTACATTCATTTAAGCTTCGCTTTGCATTGTACTTTCAATAGCAAATAACAAACTGTATATCCTGTCATTTGCAGATCACCTGGCAGCCCTAGGTTGTGTTACCGGAGGCAGTGAGAGATCAGTACATGGGTGCTCAGAGACTACTCGGTTTCGAATTTTGCTGGAGGGTCCGGTCTGTCGAGCATGGTATTTTGAAGAGTGCTTCTTGCAGCAGACCCTTGGTTTGCCTGAGCAGATCACTCCGAGGCCACCTCCTACCCATATGAGGGCTACCGAGAGGTACTCCCTGCAGGAGATGATGGATTTCACGATCGGTTGGGACGCTGACTTTTTCTGAGATGAGGGCGACTACGCTGAGTTCATCCAGACTTATCTCATGCGACCTCTAACCGGTGCTCTCCGAGTTGAGAGGGAGAGGCCTGCAGCGCCAGTGAGAGGAGCAGGAGTACCGAGGGCGACTTGGGCCCGTGATAGGAGTGGATCCGGAGGGGACAGAGAGCTGAGTGGCCGGAGCTGCCCACCACTATGACATGTCGAGGACAGGGTGGAGAGACTTATCAGATACCCATCGCTCCTCCTTCGGTTGATCATGAGCTTGTTGAAGTTTGCGGCTCGACCCCGGTATGTACTATACTTTGCATTCTGTACAGTCATTTTATTTCATTTGATATCCCGCAAAATACTAATCACTTCAACACTTTTGCAGGCTTCGATAGAGTATACTGGGCAGTCTCTGGAGCTGACGGCTTCAGTGATGGGGATGCTATAGAGGAGCATAGACCTACTGACCATTTATCGTATTCTAGTAAATTCCTTCAACCTCAGTCCCAAAACTTTGCATAATTTGTTCCATGCATGATCCGATGCATTACATTATCAATACGGCACTTGCTACACTGCACTCACATACCACTCACGGCACTGATACACTGTAAGTCACATACTGCCTTCAATACCATACTCGATTTTGCATAGCATAACTGATGCATTTGCCAAATTGTTCTTTTCAGGCCCCATTCCAGATACCGACCATAGGGGGTGCCTCAGCAGGACCATCAATACCTCCCAGGGCAGTAGGGGGAGCCAGACGAGGGATGACGATACACAGCCGAGGCAGGCATAGGCGTACTCATACCGAGAGCAGTTCACGGGAGCCTACCCCTGATGAGTCTGACGTGGAGGCAGAGTCGTCTCAGGATGAGGCTGGAGATGGCTCAGACAGCGGAGGTGACGATGGCGATCCTAGACCTTCATCCAGGAAGAGGACGAGGACGTACTCCTGCACTTAAGGCGACCGGCGCCGATCCAGATGCTGCTCTTCTTTTTTGGTTTACCTTTCTTTTTACTAGTAATTTTGCACATTGTACTGCGTCAGGCAGGTTTTATTTTTCTTTAAAACTATGTACTTTTACAAAAGAAAACATGATGGAATGAAACAACTTTTTTTGTTGAAAAAGTGTTACATTTGTACATTCTAAGCATTGCATCGCATTACACAATGTAAATGAGATTGAACTTTGTTTTGAAAACTAAACACTCGAATTGCATTAATCAGGTAGTGAACCGACTAACAACAAAACAACTCAATAAACAAAACAAAGAACTTGACAAGCTAACCAAATGTAAATACAACTCGATAAGCAAGACAAGGACTAAAGAACACGAAATACAACTCGATAAACAAAAGTACAACAACTCGATAAACAAATTAAAGTAACATAGGTGTGACTTCGCAAAATCATTGCCAAAAGGCATTTGAAGTGGAACCAGTTACAAGTTCTCAACATCTCCAACACATAGACAGCTCAGAGAACAAAAGGAAGGGCCATCGACCAAAGTGAGAGGCCATCGGCCACAAGTAATGGCCATCGGCCATAATTACTAGCCAATCGGCCAAAAAAGATGGTCGGTCGGCACTCTTTTTGGCCGATCGGCCAAAAATGGCAAGGACCTCCAGAATGTTGCCACCTGTCTTCCACTCAACACCTTACCTTCTACAAAAGCCCCAATTTCGTAGTTTCTCCATTTCAGCTCAGTTTTTGCACCAAATGGAAGCATTTCTTGTCCAAAATCTTACAAATTGGATTGCCAACTTAGATGGCTCGGAAAAGCTAATTTTCCGGGGCTTCGAAATAAATGCACTATTCACGTTGAGTTGTACCCCGCTGCGTTTTCCGTTCCTTCATGTCGCGGCAAGGTTTTGGAATCCGGTGACACATGTCTTTAGCTTTGGTGGACAAGAGATGTGTCCCACTTTCGAGGACTTCCAAGCTTTAATGGAATCCGAGCGCGATGAAGAAATCTTGCCTCAATTCCGCTTCGGTTACGTCCATGCCTTACGACGAATGTGCGGCCTCACTTTGCATGATGCTCTGTCATTGATTCACGACAGAGCGCTGGACATTCCAAGCTTGATTCATTGTTTTTCTAATGTCGGTGACCGCGGCGATCATCATTGGCAGGGTTATCGGCGACATGCGCTTTGCTTGTGCATGTTGTCTCATTTCTTGCTTGCCCCAGGCTCCGATGGGTTTAGCACTCATTTGATTGAAGTCGCTGAGGGCTTAAAAGAGGGCATAGAAGATAGAGTTGCTAATGAATCAGCAAACCTGTTGTTCTCTCTTAATAGATGAGCGAAATTCAGTTTCTCAAACTGAGGAATCAGCAAGTCCAAGGTCTGGTGATAGATTCTCATCTTTTCTTCTTTAACTTTCCAATCTCCTTTAGCTTGAGATATAACAAGGTTCGAGTCCCCGATGACGTCCAGCCGTTTTACCCCTAGTTCTAGGGCGGCTTCTAAACCAGCAATATATGCCTTATACTCTGCCTCATTGTTCGAGACTTTGAACCGGAGTTTGAATGCTAAAGGTATGAGGGAATTGTCAGGTGCTATCAGCAACACCCCTATCCCATACCCATAATGGTTTGACGCTCCGTCAAAGTATATCATCCAAGTCTCTTCTTCGACATGCAGAATGGCCTCGTCTGGGAATAGGTACTCAATTGCTTCATCCCCTTCCATTGGGTGATCGGCTAGGAACTCCGCTACCGCTCTCCCTTTCACTGACTTGCGCGTCACGTACTTTAGATCAAATTCCAAAAGTAGAACCAACCAACGAGCTAGCCTACCCGTAAGTGCCGGTTTCTCGAAGAGATATTTGATGGGATCTAATCTCGAAACCAGTATTACAGAGTGAGCTAACAGGTAGTGCCGCAGCTTCCTGGTAGCCCATACCAAGGCCAGGCAAGCCTTCTCTAGTGGGTCTCATAATCCATCATTTTCTTGCTCAGGTAGTAGATAGCTCTCTCCACCTTGTCCTCAGACTCCTGTGCAAGCATGTAGCCCAGTGTAGTTTCAGTCATTGAAAGGTACAGAATCAATGGTTTCCCCGGCTCAGGCGGTGACAACACAGGTGGGTTCTGTAAATATTACTTGATTTGTTTAAAAGCAGCTTGGCATTGGCCCTCCTATTATAACTTCTTTCCTTTCTTCAGGAGACCAAAGAGTGGTTCACAAGTCAAGGTTAATTTCACAATAAACCGTCTTATGAATTGCATTTTACCCAGAAAGCCTCGCACCTCCTTTTCAGTCTTTGGTGGTGGCATTTCTAAGATGGCCTTGATTTTGGAAGGGTCGACTTCGATACCTCTCTGTGTGATCAAGAACCCTAACATTTTCCCTGCTGTAACACCAAATGTACACTTCTGAGGATTCAGTCGCAACCGATACTCTCTGATCCATTGGAAGAATTTTTGCAAGGCGATGTAGCGGCCCTCTCTTTCCTTGGACTTGACAATCATGTCATCCACGTACACCTCAACCTCCTTATGGATCATGTCATGCAAAATCATGGTCGTAGCCCGTTGATACGTACCTCCAGTATTCTTCAGCCCAAATGGCATCACCCTATAACAATAGGTCCCCTACGGGGTGGTAAAAGCAATCTTCTCCCGGTCTTCGGTGCCATCAATATCTGATTGTAGCCTGAAAACTCATCTATGAACGAGAGCAATGCATGCCCAGTAGTGAAGTCTACTAATTCATCGATCTGTGGCAGAGGAAAGTCGTCCTTCGGACTGGCTTTGTTCAAATCCCTGAAGTCCACACATACCCGAATTCTGCTGTCCTTCTTCGGCACTGGAACTATATTGGCCAACCAAGTTGGGTATTAAGATACTAGCGGGAACCCTACGTCAATTTGCTTGGTGACCTCTTCTTTGATCTTGATAGCCCAATCCGAGCGGATCCTTCTGAGCTTTTGCTTAACAGGTCGGGCCTCTGGGTCAAGAGGGATCCGGTGATGTACAATCTCAGGATCAATTCCAGGCATGTCTTCGTAGGACCACGCGAAAACATCTTTGAAATTTTTTAATAAAGTGACTAAGTGCTCGCGCTCCTCTGAAGACAACGTGGACCCGATCTGGACCAATCGCGGGTCCTTCTCAGTACCCACATTAATTGTGGTGATTTCATCAACCAGCGGTTTTACAAACCTCTCATGCTCTTGATCTAGCAAATATTTCAAAATCGGAGGAATTTCTTCCTCGTCGTTTTCATCAAAATTTTGAAAGCCTGAATTAATGTAATAAATCAAAGGCACAGAAAAATACTCAGAAGCCACAGCCATTCCATTCTCATTAATCACTTCCAAGTCGCCTAATTCCTCTGTTACAACAGACTCAAAGGAAAAAGAAAAAGACGACCTAGACAGGATTGTGGCATCCGGGTTGTCACTCTTAGGAATACCAGACTCAGACTCAGATGAGCTGGAACCTGATTCTGACTCTACAAACTCGGTGGAATCAGATTCCGGCTCATTACTTGACCCGGTGCTGCTCAATAAGAATCCCTCCTCGTATTTCCAGACGAGGGAGGGTGCGATGGATGCATCCAGAATGTTTAAAAATGGGCTCGCAGCCGTTTAATTCCCAATCATGGACACTGAGAGATCATCCCCCAAGTAGTCATGTACGATTAGAGGATCTGAAGGTAGACAAGCCAGTGCTACCTCCATTTCAATCTCGATGCTCTCGGAATTTTCTTCCTTACACTGCTCAGCCTTAGCTGGTGGGTTTGTCTGCTCTTCGGCAACATCATCCCCGGACAACTGCAAGTCGAAGAAAATCTCAAACCCTGGCAAGTGCCGCCTCTCTGCATTTAGCCATGGCTCTGGGAAGTCGCAGAATGGGAAGTCCTCCCCCTCTCGGACAAAGTGTCCATTCAGGGTACCTTGGATAGGCCGGTGCATCAGCTCATAATGCTTCCCCGCCTGTTTGGCTCTGGCTCTTCCGGCCATCTCTTTCCCTTCCTCACCTAGTCCTCCTTGGTAGGCAGATAACCTAAACCAAAGGTATGTGGGTTATGCGGTGCTTCGGCCGATGCTGTAATGCCTTTCCGGCCACTTTTCCCTAATCCCATCCTGGGGATGTGTTAGAGCTTGTTCATGAGGTACACTGACTATGTGCTGACATACAACCTCTCATCAAAAGCTAAGATGTTCTGTACAACCCAGGCCTCGGCTAGGGTAAATCCTGATATGAACACATCCTCCGCGCCATGCTCGATGTCCAG
Source organism: Camellia japonica (assembly GCA_030407325.1). Lineage (NCBI taxonomy): Eukaryota > Viridiplantae > Streptophyta > Magnoliopsida > Ericales > Theaceae > Camellia > Camellia japonica. The sequence continues at coordinate 114,755,245 of JAPPVO010000013.1, read as the reverse complement.
AACTAGTGTAGAAACCTCTGGCGGTGGATGGATTGACGAATTCACAAAGACAATTGCCACCCCCTTCCCGTAGGGGTATTTCAACATCTGGTGCAGGGTGGAAGAGATCGCCTTCACCTGGTGCAGCCACGACCGCCCTAGGAGTAGATTAAAGGTTGCGGGAACGTCCAAGACATGAAAGTCAATATCATGTTGTCCTGGACCAACCTGAGTCCGAATCTGTACGGTCCTCATCACCTCTCTGCTGGTATTGTCATATGCCCTTATCACTTGGGTAGTAGGTACAAAATCTGCAGGCTTCAACCCGATAGCATATGTCATCCTCGACGGGCACACATTGATAGCAGATCCTGTGTCTACAAGGACCACTGGCACCCACTTCTCTCTACATTTGACAGAGATATAGAGGGGTTTGTTATGGTATGAGCCCTTAGGCGGTAGTTCCTTGTCAGTGAAGGTCAACGTCAAGAAAGCTCCTCCCAGAAAAACCAATCCCACCAACTGCTCAGACGTGGTGTCGGTTGATAGTTTGGCCTTGTCCATTACAGAAAGGACAGCTTGTCTATATACTATCGAAGCCATAAGCAGTCCCCAGATGGAGATGTTTGCTTGTTTCTTCTTAAACTGTTTCAGTACAGCCTCCTCTTCGGGCAGTTTTTCCTTCTGCTTCTCTACCTCCTTGTCCTTTCCGGATGCCTCTGGTTGATCTAAGTGCGGGGGCTTGAAATACCGCCCACTCCTAGTCATGTGGTTAACCTCTCCCACATACTAGGTATCATCCGGCTGGCTTTGCCCCCAGTCTTTGTCTGTGTAGGCAAGACATAGGTTGTCATCTTTCCACCACATACCGTCGGCAGCCGACAGACACCTGTCCGGCTCTGTTACAACTATTCCTGTGCCCATAACACCTTGTGTTCCTGTGCTCGCAGCACATTCCGTTCTTGTGCACACAGCACGTTCTGTCCCGCAGGGGCTTTGGCCTTTCTGGCCCTCTCAGAATCATTGATCCTTTCCCGCTCAAACTGCTTCAGTGCAGCCTGCTATTCAGTATCTTCTGTACCCAAACTACCCGTATTCTGAGCAAAATTCTTAACACCGGTGCTCTCCGGCGGTGTACTTTGTTTCTTGGCCCTTTCGGCCATTGTTGATGTCTCCGTCCCTGATGGACCCTGTTCTGGTTGAGGCTGCTTAACAACATCCGGCTCGTCGTTGAGCCACTCTGTAATTTCTGCTGAACCATCAAAGTCGAACCTGTTGACAGTCACGTCCCCTGAGTCCTGCTCTTCAAAGAACTGCAGATTTGCAATGTCCTCTTCCAGATCTGCTAGGTCATCTAGCCTTAATTAGGTCCATCCTCCCGTACTACACAAATCTCTGCTCCCACTGGCAATTCCACATTCGGCCTAGCCTGGCCTGCTAATGTGATGTAACCACTCGGGTTGTATATGAAGCTCGCAGAACCCTCCGGCTCTATATAATCATTCTCATCTGCCTCTATAGTTGACCCAGTTCTATCTTTGATAGCCGCCACCACCATTTCAGGTTGGGTTTGGGAGATGTCCAACATGCACAAGTCAGTGCTGTTAGAAATGAACACCTCCGGCTTGGGTGGGTGGGAATGGGTGATATATATGCTAGGGTCGTATGACACAACCCTAGTTTGGATCAGATTGATGTGTTTGGGAGGTGGAGCTTGGTTATGTGGTGGGAGCGGGTTAGTTGTGGCATTCGGTTTCTCCGGAGGCACAATTACCCTGTTGTCGACAAGATCCTGAATCTCGTGGCACAATCGAAAGCAATGGTCGGTTTCATGACCATGTTGTTGGTGAAAGGCACAGTACTTCACCGGGTTATGGGAGGGGGGAAGTTTTTCTAACAGTGGCCACGGCTATAGGGGCTTCAAGTGCCCTTTCCTGATCAAAACCCCCAAAGCTTTGGACAGAGACATATATAACGGGGTAAAGGTTCTCTGGCCTCGGGGTGGAAACTTGGTTGTTTGTGAGCTACTTCCGGACGCATCGGTGAATGGTGTAGTTGTAAGGGTTCTTGGGGTGGTGGTGGTGACCATGTCCACGTCTGAAGATCTAGCAGCTACAGCATTGCTTGTGCCTACATTCGTACTGCGATTGAATGCCCTCTTGGGCTGCTCTCTCTCATGATCAATGAGGCCCTGTTTCATGGCGTCCTCAATCTGCACCCCTATCTCATGTAGATCCGCAAAGGTGGGGAGGAGGAGGAGGACGATCATCTTCAGCATGAGCTTAGGTTGGAGGTTGCACACAACCATCTGTATTTGGTCCTTGTCGACCGGCCTGATGGTCATCATCAAGGCCTTAGCCCTCTAGCGGGTCACAAAATCGGAGAAGCTCTCCTTCGGCTCTTGCCTGGTTGTCTCGAGATCACGAGTTGTGACATCAATCTGCATATTGTAGGAGTATTGAGCTACAAAGGCCTCAGCCATCTCCTCCCAGTTCCTCTTGACAGAATCCTCCAACTTTGCATACCAAATAGCCGCTACACCCGACAGGGTCCAGCCAAACAGGGAAAGCTTCTGCAATCTGGAGAGGTCCATCGGCCTTAGTATGTCCGAAAACAGCCGCAAATGCACCATAGGATCTCCAGACCTATTGAAACGGTCTATGTGCGGCATTTTAAACTGGTCTGGCAGAGTCACGGCCGAGTCGATGTACCCATCCTCTATATCTGGAATGGATTTCACGCCTTGAGACTTTTTGAACAGCTTTTCTAGCTTGCTCACTTTTAGCGCTGTGGGGTCCACCCCGAACTCAAAGGGTGAATCCACTAGGTTGGTGGGCGCTTTGGACAGTTGGGGTAGGATTGGTGGCAGAGCTGGCCCCGTTGGTGTGTCCGTATTGTCCTGGACGTTAGCTGTCTCCCCGAGTACTGGAATTCTTGGTGGGGAAGGAGCTGGGTGTGAAGTAGATGCTTCGGTTTGCTGCTGTAGCCTGGCAATTAACTCTACCTGTTGGGCCATAACCTCAGCCTGGCGTGTGGCAAATTCTGCTTGACGGGCAGCATCCTGCTGCATGGCTTGCATACTTTCCTGGAGCTGACGCATCACCTCTTCCAAGCTTACCATATTGTGCTGATTTAACTGAACAGCCGGTATATCTGTCTCTATAGTAGACTCGGAAATCTCAGCCTGACTACTCAAGGACCACTAATCTGGCAACCGTTGTATCGATACACTGCGCCTTACTGACCTCCGTCTGGTAACCGGGGGTAATGAGTGGAACACTGGTTGTCTGTCTATCAGATCATCGGATCAAGTAAGTCTGTGACCTTTAACCCAGAGTGCTTGGGGAATATCTGCTTGGTCGGATGCAATTGCGCTAAACTACCTTGCAAAAAGATAAATAAAGCATAAGAAGGAAACAAATAACCAGAAAAACGGACAGCATAACAGCTTAAACAAAGACAACACACAGTTGGCAAACACAAGCTGAAACTGTTCCCAAATCATTGCCCCAGATTTGATACCCTCAGGTAAAACTGATTCCCCAAATACTGATACTGATGCCCGCAAGCCTAATACCCAGACTTGCAAACTGATACATGCATTCCTATAGAAATGCACTCTAAAAGCACATAATCAAGCAAGTGAGAGCCAAAACACCCCTATGGAGGGGTAGGGTTTCCCTGTCCTAGTTTCGTGAAGAACTAGGGTTTCACTACGCACACAGCGGTTTCAAACAACCTATAATCGGGTAAGGAACCTGTCCTAGCTTGGAATGGTCACTACAGTTTCCGATATGCACTAGGTCCAATGGTCAAAAAGGGTGCCCTGGTAAAAACTGGGGTTTGTGTTCCCGTCGTGGCAGAGCTCGCAACCGATCAGCCTTATGGTACGCTTCTCAAAGCAAGCCTCTGGCAAACCATTTAGAAATAGCATATGGCAAACACGGTGTCCTAGGCGCACCAATGCAAATGCAATGCAAAGAAGCACATAAGTGTAATCAAAACAAGATATCATGAGTTCGAGTTAAGTTCTCTAAATCCCGAGCGGAGTCACCAGAATCTGTAGACGTACCCGAACGTCACGGCTCCGTGCGCGAAGGCAAAAAATCCGTTTTGTTCATTAGCTACTACAGTTCGGACTCAATGCCACGGTTCTGAATCTAATCTTGCAAAGTGCAATGCAAGACCGATAAATCACCAAAGAGTCCAAATCCGGCAAATTGTTTTGGAAAACTAATTTTAATAAAGAAGTGCCAAACATGGACTGCTTTGCCAGATACATAGTCGCCACCTAAATATTTTATTCTGGGAAATTTAGAAAACCCTGACTCGTGCCTAAGGCCACGTGTTCGTCATCACCAAAGTTGCCTCGGCTTGGGAACTTGGGTACAAGAGGGGAAGGTCATGTGATGAGCACCCCTGCTCCCCTGATCTAAAGATCGGCCTTTACTAACATGATATGTTATTTTTGAAAACACATGTGTTCTTATTTCGGTTTATCAATCTATCATTACTATGTGATGCGCACAACATACAAGTATAGACTAGATCGCCTAAGTTAGAACAAAACATTTCATTTTTGTTTGTTTGAAAATGGTTTGAAGGTGCTACTCGCAAGTAGGCTAAGACGTGGATTTGCCACCCTCGAGTGGGCTTAGAAAACATGATTTTGCCACCTTAAGTGGGCTTAAAACTTGCATTTCAATGAATTGTTCCAATTCAAGCAATCCAACCTTCATCCACAGGCATTCATGCAATTAAACGCTTAAGGAGTTAGCCTCATGGCAAGCATGCTATCATGACAGCACTTACACTAATGCAAGATGCTAAAGCATAAACATTTACAGTGTACTCCGAGCCAAAACAGATAACTAGTTAGAAATCGTGCATGATCCTAGTTCATGTTAAGATGGCTAGTGCGACACATGCAAAAATGCAACAAGAAATAGGCTCGGCTATTCTAAGATGGCATATGAGATGCAACTTGATAACATCCTGCTGAACACGTATTCAAGTAAATGTATTGAAATACAATGCGATTTGTATGATGCGCTGAACTCGGTGTATGCAAGACAAATGAATGGATGCACGCATGCGAAGCATAAGGATGCTAATTGAAATATGATCTAGAACTAACCATCGAAAGCAGTTAAGTAAATGGGAGAAAGACGTGGGGTTGGAAGACATTCACACACTCACGCACACTTATTACAAAAATGCGCCCTCTCGACGGAGGGTCCGAATGAGTACACTAAGCTAGCTATGCTAAGCTATTCTAACTAATCTAATAATCTAATTAGACTAATTATTATAAGATCAAATTGGAAATTAGCTATACTAAGCTAATTAAGAATTTACAACAATGAATTAAATTAGCTAACACATTAACTAATTAATTACAAATTAACTAACTATACAAAGCAGTTAAAACGGTCTCGAGAAGAGGGGCATATGCATGCTCGATCGACTTCGCTCGGAAATCCGTTGCCATGCCTGATGTTGCGTCTGTTTGCACTGTTCTGCACCTCTGAAAATTATGCCAACTTTTGTGATGCTTCTGACCTACCTCATGGACATTTTGAGAGGTCATCGGCCAAGAGGGGTGGCCATCGGCCAATGGATAATGTTCATCAACCAATTTGGAGACTATCGGCCAAATATTGTTAGCCGATCAGCACACTATATAGCCGATCGGCCATCTCTTCCTGGAAACTGCTCCTTTTGCTGCAACAGAGCACAAACAGAGGCATGGCAATGTATTTACAAGAAAATGTTGTGCAACTACACCCCTTATCATGTCTAAGGCTCAAAGGTGTATAGTGCTCAGCTCCCGAGCCATCAACCACGCATTACGATGCATGATGGCCAAAGAGGCCAAGTTGCACAATTCAATGTGGATGAAATGCACAAAATCACGTAAGTGCCTTGACCTCTGTCATGCATGATCAAGAGTGTCGGCGACCGAGAATTGAGGCACGTTTCATCACTTTAAGTATGAAACGTCCCTCGTTCCTTGTGTTTGGCTTAACACCCAAACCAAGCACAATGCAATGCACACAACATGGAAATGCAATGCAATGCAAGCATAACTTAACAAAGCTAATGACATGCAAACAATGTAATGCAACATGAGCATGCAAACACCATGTAATGCAACCTAAACATGTAAATAACATGCAAGAATCATGCAATGCGACAAGCATGCAACAATATGCAAGATGGACTAAAAGTAAAATGGACAGACCTTAATCATGCCCAAATCAGTGGCCAAAACACCAAAACTAAGGCACTAAAAGGCAAAACATGCATGCATGCATATTGGTCTACAAGCTAAGCAACAAGAACACAACCCTTAGAGGCACTCAAAGGGTGACAAAAATGGAAGTGTAACAACACTATAAGCTCTGAAATTAAGTATGGAATGATGCCAAATCGACCAAGCAAGACAAGTATGGCATGCAAGAAAGATCAAAGCTTGAAACTAGCATAGGAACTTGTGCCAAAGCCACATGAATCAAACCCCAAAGGGTTAAGGACTACCAAAATAGTCCTAGACCATGCCAAAATGAGTCTAAAACATGTATGGGCCAAAGCTAAAACAAGCATGACATGACTTAACCAATAAAAATCAGAGTTATGGCATGTCAAAATAAGCCCCAAAACCCACTGCGATGGCATCCCAAAGGCTTAAGTAATAAGACATACATAATGGCTCATGTTCAAGGCTTAAAACACAAACCTCCCAATGCATGGAAAAGGTGACAAATGTGAGTGCATGACCACACTATATGGACTGAAATCACATATGAAATGATGCCAAATCATGAAAATGGTTTAAGCAATGCATGCTAGTGACTTGGACACTCAAAGCTAACAAGCTAGAATGCACTATGGCTACACAAAGCAATGCATGCATGACCAAAAAAACACAAATCAGAGCTTAAGCATGGTAAAACAAGGCTAAAAGCTTCTTGGAGTTGAGCCAAAATATGCAAGAATGGTGGTCCAAACACAAGATGCATGTTAAGGCAATAGAGAGGATTGCACTACAAGTGCATGGTGCATGCAAGAGGCTATCAAACCAACCTTAGACAGAGGTATATCATGCTGAAATAAGGTCTAATACATGCTAAGATGGAGCCAAAACAAGCTTAACAAACATGTTATTTTTATGAGCCATCAATGCAAGCATACAAGACACAAGGAGAGGGGATGACCCTCTCCTATTTGGGACCTCAAAACCACCTTTCCACCACTGAAAATCCTTTGAGTTTTAGTGGTGAGAAGGCCAAAACAAGGTGGTCCTAATAGCTCAAAAACAAAGGCACAAAACAAGGCCAAACAAGGCCTAAGAGGGAGTAGAAAACCCCCAACACAAAAGTGACCTTAAACAAACATTACAAACTTGAAAAATCAGAACTTTTTGTAGTAGAAAGTTAAGCTTAAATCAGCATGGAAATAGGTCCAAAAGCTTAAGCCAAAACAATGGTTTAAAAGCTAGTTGACTCACCCTTGAAGAACACCTTCAAGAACATAACTCCAGCACTCTTTTCTGACCAAAACCAGTCCAAAAACACTAAAACCAACTCTTAAGTACCTCAGCAACAAAAGGATGGTGTTCTAGTAGGTGCTTTAGTGTAAAAGTGTGAAGAATTTACACTTTTGAGCACAAACAAGAGCAAATATGGAGAGAGAGGTAAAATATAGAGAGAGAGTGATATATGTTTTGTATATCAAGATCTCAGAACCTCTGGAAAGGGAGAGGGGCCTCCCTTCTTATAGAAAATTAATTCTCAAGCTTGTAGAACAAGCTTGAGTCTTAATTCAATCCCTCCATACATGTGTATGGAGGATGAGAATTGTGCTCACCAGCTATCATAGCTGGCACAAAAATATCTGCAAAAGCAGGTGGAAAGGTCTCAGCCAAGAAAAATGGCCTATCGACCAAAAGGAGTGCCGATCGACCAAAAAGAGTGTTGATCGGCCAACACTTATGGCCGATAGCAAGAAAACAAGGCCGATGGCACAAGGCCTCAGCCGATGGGTTGTAGGGATGGCCAACAAGCCACCCTCTTCCCTCAAAAGGAAAACCACAAGTCCTTGGTCCACAACCAAGCACAAAAAAAAAAAAAACAAGTTGAGAGATCCTAAGGCAAGGCGCGCAGCCGAGACCTTCGGGAACTCAAAATGAATACGAGCATGGATGATCATCGAGTGTTCAAACGATGATGTCCAAGTCTTGAGGATGGTCAAAAATGGGGTGTCTACAGCAAGTATAAAGTATGCTAACTAAAAATGTCCCTAAACTAACCATCGAAAGCGGTTAAATAAAAGGCAGAAAGACGTGGGGTTAGAAGACATGCACACATGCATGCACCCTTATTACAACAATACGCTCTCGCGAAGGAGGGTCCGAATAAATAAGCTAAGCTACACTAAACTAAGCTAATTATTACGAAACGAATTGATTAACTATTCTAGCTAATTAATTATTACAAGCCTAATTAAATTTAATCAATTACACCATTTGTAATAATCAACTACAACTAGCTATTAAAGCAATAAAGTGACCTCACATGCATGCTCGGTTGGCTTCCTCCCGAAAATCCATTGCCTTGCCACTGGTTGCCTCTGTTTGCACTTATTTGATCTCTGAACATCGAACCAACATTCCAGTCTGCCACAGCTCCAAAACAGGAACACTTTTGCACTAAAAATTCACTGGTGGCTGGTTGGCCACAAAAGGAGGCTATCGGCCACAAACACTGGCAGGTTGGCTAATTTAATGGCCGGTCGGCTACCTCAAGTGGCCAGTCGGCTACCTATTTTTCCAAAATTCTATTTTTGCTGCAATAGAGAACAACAGAGGCAAAGTGTAAACACCCCATTTTTGACCGACCTTAAGAATCAAATGTCATCGATTAAGCACTTGGTGATTGAGCATGTTGTGCTCGTTTCGAGGGTTTGGAGTTTTGGCTGAAGCCTTGCCTCCGGGCCTCTGAACTCTTTGTGCTTTGGCTCGATTTGCGGACCAGGCCTTGTTTCTCTTCCCTGGAGGGAGGGAGTGGTCTGGTAGACCATCTCTTTGTGGTTGTAGACCACTTTTTGTGGTCGTAGGCCACTTTTCCTGTTTGGAGACTAGTTTCCAGTTTTCGGAGCCTTCAGCTGCGCGCCTTGTCTCGGGACCGCTTAACGTTCTCCGTTTGGCATGGTTTTTGAACCACACCTTGTTTCCTTGGCCTAGAGAGCCATTGTGGTTTGGGAGACCACTTTTGGTGCTCGACAGCTAGTTTTCGAGGCTCCCGGCTATGCAGTTTGCCTCCCAAACTTTCGTCTTGCATCCGTTTTGGTTTGTTTTTGGTACAAACCTTGTTTTCCTTGTTTGGAAGGTGGTACAAGGGTGGGAGACCAGTATTTCCCCTTGGAGACCACTTTTCCTCCTGCCAGCCAGTTTTCTGGTCTGACAACTGGTCTCCCTAAGGACCATCAAAAGTGGTCGGCCACCACACCATTTGTTTGTTTTCATCCCTTGGACTGTCTCCCACTATGGCCGACCAGTTTGTGTTCTGGGAGACCACTTGAAGTGGTCGGCCGACCACTTTAAGTAGTTGGTCGACCACTTTAAGTAGTCGGCTGCTTTTTGGCACCTTTTTGGAGATATTTTTTTCCAGCTGGCACAGCTAGAGGGCATTAGAGCCATCCTCCGTACACGTGTATGGAGAGATGGTTTGAGGCTTAACTTCTCCAAGAAGCTTTGCCTTTTTGTTTCTATAAGAGGGAACCTCCACCTCCCTCCTCTAGGTTCAAAAAAATCTCCCTTGAGATATACATATGGCCTTGTATTTATATCTCTCTTTTGTTCTTGTTTTGTGCTTTAAAAGTGTGGTTTGGTCTCACTTTTGTACACAAACACACACTCAAACACCTTGCTTGTGTTGCTGAGGCTTCTTAAGTTGTTCTTGGTGTTCTTGGGCTGGTTTGAGCTCAAAGAGGCTGCTGGAGTTGCAGTAGTAAAGAAGGTCTTCAAGGGTGAGTCTTTAACCCTTAAATCCCCCATTCTTGCTTAAGCTTTTGAGCCTATTTGCATGCTATTTTAGGACTAACTCTTAACTACAAAAATTTCTGATTTTTGTCCTTAAGATCTTTGTTTGAGGTCCCTTTTGTGTTTGGGGTTGTTTACCCCCTCTTTGGCCTTGTTAGGCCTTGTTTTGAGCCATCCCTTTAGGCTCTTGTTGTAACCTTTGCATGACCTTTCTACCACTGAAATCAAAAGGATTTTCAGTGGTGGAAAGGTGGTTTTGAAGTCTAAAATAGGAGAGGGTCATCCCCTTTCCTTGTATTGTGTTTACTTGCCATATATGCCTCATGTTTGAGCATGTGTTTTAAGCTTGTGTTGGCTTGTTCTTAGCATGTATTTGTGGTTATTTTGCTGAGGCTTACCACTGTTTTTTCTTGGTTTGGTCATCCTTTGCATGCCTAATACACTTGTAGTGTAAATCACACAAATTAGTCTTGTATGCTTCATGAAGTAGCATGTTATTCTAGGTTGTTTTGTGTCCATTTCAGCATGTTTTTGGTGATTTTTTACCATGTCATGACTCTATTTTGGGTGGGTTTGGTTGGCCCTTGCATGCTCCATGCACTTGTAGTGCATTTCCATGATTTAGCCTAACATGCATCATGTTGTAACATGTCATTCTAGCATGCTTTTGGCTTAACTTCAAGAAGCTTTTGTCCATGTTTTAACATGATTTAGCTCTAATTTTGGTTGTTTTGGCCATGCATGACTTGCTTTGTATACCCATAGTTCAATCTAGCTTGTTAGCTTTGTGCATCAAGTCCACTAGCATGCTTTACTTGGACTATTTGAATGATTTGGCATAATTTATTATGTGATTTCAGTCCATGTTTCATGCTCATGCACTTGCGTTTATCACTCATTCAATGCGTTGGAGGGTTTGCCCCTTTATGCCTTAACATGAATCATTGCGTATGCCTTCATGTCTTAGCTTGTGAGCCATCATTTCAGTGCTTATTTGGTGTTATTTTTCCATGATATAACTTTGATTTTTATTGGTTAAGTCATCCCATGCTTAGTCTTAATAGGTGTAGTGTAATCCACCTTATTTGCCTTGTATGCATCATTCCTTATGCCCCTCATGCTAGCTTGTTTTGGCTCCCTTTCATGCATGTTTTAGACTCATTTTAACATGTTCGAGGATTGTTTTGGGTTGCCTTTGCCATATCCTTCATGTTTTGTATAGCTGTAGTGCAATTGGCCTTGCTGGCTTTGTATTTTGTTGACTCATGCATGCTATCTTTGAGCTACTTAGATGATTTGGCATCATTTAATACTTAATTTCAGAGCTTATAGCATTGCCATGTTCCCACTTCTTTCATGCTTTGAATGCCTTTAAGTGCTGTGCATTGTTGCCTTACTTGTGGCCTAGCATGTATGCCATCTTGCCTTGGTATTTGGGCCTCCATCTTAGCATGTTATGGTCTTTGTCTTGACCCATTTCAGCTCTGTCCATGCTTAGTTCATGCGTATTTTCCATGTATTGCATGCCCCCTTTGTAGTCCTCTTTACTAGCTTCATGCTTTAGGACCTTCGCATGCTATACTTGTATTGCTTGAATGATTTGGCATCATTTCTTACCTCATTTTAGTGCATTTAGTGTTGTTACACTTCCACATTTGTCACTCCTTGAGCCTTCTTGAGGGTTGTGCTCCTAGGCCTACTTTTTGTGTCTTTGTTTTGGGTGTTTTGGCCACTGACTTGGGCATGGCTGAGGTCTGTCCATCTTGGTTTAAGTCCATTGAGCATGTTTGATTGCATGTTGTTTGCATGCTTACATTATATCGCATTGTGTATGCCATGTTCATCACATTGTGTATGCCATATACTTTGCATTGTGTATGCTTAGGTTACATCGCATTATGCATGCCATGTTAGTCATTGCATTGAGTATGCCATATTGTTCATTGCATTAAGTATGCTAATTCCCCTTTGCATTGTGTATGCTAGTTGTCATGAGCATTGTGTTTGCCATGTAGTTCATTTGCATTGTGTATGCTAGTATGCTAGTATGCTAATTTCATGTTTGCATGCTTGTCCCTCACATGTTTGCATGCCATTTGCATTAGATGTTTGCATGCTAAAGTTACATAGTATTGTGCATGCCATGTTATGTGTTGCATTTGTGTTTGGAATAGGTGTTAGTCCAAACACGGGAAATGAGGGACGTTTCATACTTAAAGTCATGAAACGTGCCTCAAATTTCGGTCACCGATGCTCTTGATCATATATGATAGAGTTTTAGGCTTTATGTGTTTACTTGTGCATTCATTTTCATATTGAATTGTGCAACTTCGCCTCTCGGCCATCATGCATTGAAATGCGTGATTGGTGGCCTGAGGGTCGAGAACCACACTCCCTTGAGTTCATGACATGATAGGGAGCGTGGTTGTGCACACATATCTTGCAAATACATTGCCATTCCCTTTCTTGCTCTCTGTTGCAGCAAAGTGGAATTCAGCAGCAACAACTGGTTGGTCAACCAGAAAAACTAGCTAGTTGACCACTTTTTCTGCCTTTCAACAAAGAAAGTGGTCGACAGGTGGCTGCAGAGACAAAAAGTGGTCGGCCACCCTCCCACAGTCTCCCAAGGTGAAGTTTCAGCTTTCTGGAGCTTGGTGCAATGTTCTGAGAACAAATGAAAACAGAGGCAAATCGGCACATCGCATTGGATTTCTGAACGAGGCGACCGGTCATGCATGCATTCTTCCCTCTGAGAGCACCTCTATTTACTGCTTTACTTAGCTAATGTGTTTAGCTAGTTTACGCTTTGGTTTTTACCTTTAATAGTTAATGCGTTTAGCTATTTCAATTTGTTTTGTAATAATTAGTTAATTAGTTTGTTTTGTAATAATTAGTTTAATTAGCTTAGATTAGCTAATTAGCTTTTTTATTCGGTCCATCTGTCGAGAGGGCGTATTGTTGTAATAAGCGTGCGTGTGTGTGATGCATGTCTTCCAACCCCCATTTCTTTCTCCCTTTTACTTAACCGCTTACGATGGTTAGTTTTAGGGCATATTTCGATTAGCATACCTTATGCTTGCATGCGTGCATCATTCATCTGTATTGCATGCACCGGGCTCGGCGCATCATACAAACCGCATTGTATTTTCAATACACTTAATTGAATACGTGTTCAACAGCATGTTACCAAGTTGCATTTCGCATGACATCCTAGGTAGCCGAGCCTATCTTAGTTGCATTTTCGCATGTGTTGTATTAGCCATCTTAACATGAACTAGGACCATGCATGATTTCTAACTAGTTCCTTGTTTTGGCTCGGAGTACATTGTGAGTGTTTACGCTTTAGCATACTGCATGTATGTTAATGTTGCCATAAAAGCATGCTTACCATGAGGCTAACTGCTTATTTACTATAATTGCCTGAATGCCTGTGGGTGAAGGTTGGATTACTTGAATTAGAACAATTCATCAAATCTGCGTTTTAGCCTACTTGCGAGTAGCAAACTTCAAACCGTTTTCACAAAAGAATATGGAATGTTTTGTTCCAAATTAGGCGATCTAGTCTATACTTGTATGCTGTGTGCATCACATAGTAAGATTAGCTAATTAAACGGAATAAGAATACATGTGTTTTCAAAAACAAAATATCATGCTTAGTGCAGGCCGATCTTTGATCAGACGAGCGGTGGTGCTCATTGCATGACCTTCCCCTCTTGTACCCAAGTTCCCGAGCCGAGGCAACTTTGGTCATGACGGACATGTGGCCTTAGGCACGAGTCAGGGTTTCCTAAATTTCCCCCCAAAATAAAATATTTAGGTGGCGACTCTGTATCTAGCAAAGCAGTCCATGTTTGGCACTTCTTTCTAAAAAATCAGTTTTCTAAAACAATTTTCCAGATTTGGACTCTTTGGTGATTTATCGGTCTTACATCACATTTTGTAAGATTAGATTCAGAACCGTGACATTTGAGTCCGAACTGTAGTAGCTCAGAACAAAACGAGATTCGCGCCGCTTCTCGCAGGTGCGTGGATGTCGGGGGGTTCCCGGGAGCGCGTCTACACAAAGCAATGCATTTTTCAAGGAAATGTGTGTATTGCCACCCTCCTTATCATTTCTCAAGCTCAAAGGAGTGTGGCACTTAGCTCTCAAGCTACCAATCAAGCATCTCAATGCATGATGGCCAAAGGACCAAGCTTGTACAAGCTTCATGAATGCACACTTAAGACTCAAATTGCCACCACCCTATCATACATGATCAAGGATGATGGTGACCAAGAAACGTGACACGTTTCATCACTTTGAGTATGAAACGTCCCACATTTCTTGTGTTTGGAATAACGTCCAATCCAAACACATGCAATGCACCACAAATGCTTATCTTACACAAGTTTTACTTGGTTCAATTCTTGTTTACACATTTTAGCATTACCAAACCATTCTTTAGTTAGTTAAGTCCAATGTGAGAGTCCTCTAATGAGAGAGGGGTCAACCAAAGGATGGTTTAAGACATGAGAGAGCTCATGCCTTTGGCTAGGAGGAACCCTCAAAAGAGAGTTAAAGCCATTGAGCATAAGCTCTATCTCAAGCTTAAACATAATCATAAGATTAACCAACCCTCAAATCAAATAGAAAAAATGAAGAAATGAGGGAGGTTGCAGAATATTTAGTACTGAAATGGCATGCTCAAGACACTAAATCATGCAATCAACATATGCACAACATGCTAAGAGCCAAAAACATTGAAGCTAGAGAAGAGCATTACACTAGAGGCATGCAATATCAAGCTCATATGACCAAACTAGCTCAAAACAGAGCTTAAACATGCCAAATTAGTGGCTAAAACATGTTGAAGCTTAAGCACAAAAGGCAATAAAATCATGCACACATGTTGGCTCGCAAGCAAGGCATAAAACGCAACTCTTAAAAGTAATGAAAGAGTGAGATATGTGAGAGTGTGATAGAGGTATATGCACTGAAATAACATGCAAAATGATGCTATATCATGTAATCATCTCATGCAAAGCATGTTGGAGGCCTCAAAACACAAAGCTAGTGAAGCCAACTACACTATAGCCATGCAAGGCAAGTCTCAAAGGACCAAGACCACTCAAAACAGAGTTAAAGCATGTCAAAACATTGCCAAAAACATGTTGGAGTTAAGCTAACACAAGCTAGAATGATAGGCTAAATCATCAAACATGCTAGGCTAGTAAGCATGATTACACAACAAGTGTAAGAAGCAAGCAACAAGTGACCCAACCAGCTAAAAACATAGTTAAAGCAAGTCAAAATAGGGCCTAAAACATGCTTGAATAAAGCCACAAAAAGGTAGAAATACATGCTCACATGTTAGGCCATCAACACATGCAAACAAGATACAAGGAGGGGAGGCCACCTCCTCCTATTTTGGACCTCAAAACTAACTTTCTACCACTGAAATTCCCCTGGAATTTAGTGGTTAAAAGGCCAAGAAAAGGTTGTTTTAAAAGCTTTAAAAGATGGCACAACACCTAGCAAACAAGCTACAAAGGAGGGTGGACCACCCCTAACTCCAAAAAGGCCTTAAACTACAATTTTTAAACCTTAAAAATAGAGGATTTTGTAGTTGAAAACTAGGCCAAAAACAGCATGCAAAGGTGACTAGACAAGTGTGCAAAAATAAGCTTGAAAGGGTCAAGCTTTATACGTTTGAAGCATAGCAACAAATAGCCACTTTCTGAGCCAAAACCAGCTCTTAGAGCTCAAATAAGACCTCCAAGAACCTCAACTACAAGGTAGTCTAATTTGGCTAAGAGGTTGTATGCAAATATGTAGAGATTTCCCACTTTTAGGCACAAAATAAGAAGAGAGAGGGAGAGTTTTAGAGAGAGGCATAAATTTTGCTCACAAAATTTTTGTAACCCTCAAAATGGGGGAGAGACCTCCCCTTCTATAGAAATGCAAACCAAAGCTTGCTTCCATCTCTCTACACACGTGTATGGAGGATGTATTCAGTGATCAACAGCTAGCACAGCTGGCACATAAAATATCTGAAAAATGAGAAAAATGGCCATCGGCCATCATTGGTGGCCGACCGGCCATCAGTGTGGCCGACTGGCCACCACTGATGGCCGCCAGGCACAAGCCATGGCCGATGGACACTGGGGATGGCCGACAAGCCACCCTCTCATTCAGATTCAAAGAAACAACCCATTGGTCCACAACCAAGCACAAAAGAGACAAGATAAGAGGCTCCAAGGCAAGGCGCTCGGCCAAGACCTTCAGGGACCCAAAATGAACACAAACGAGCACAATCATCGGGTGTTCAAATGACGATGTCCAGGTCTTAAGGACGGTCAAAAATGGGGTGTCTATAGACACTTGCGTGTAATTTTTAGGCTAGTTTGGGCCCTACTTTTGGGGGGGTTTTTGACTTGTTCTTTTCATTTGACTTTAGGGCTATTATTCTATTATTACCTTGTGTGGACTCGCCTTTTTCCATGCCCCTGTCCTTTTAGGAAAGGGCTTGAAAAGAAGGCCTCACAGTTCAGACTCCCGTGGTTCTGAATCTAGTCTCACAAGTGTAATGTGAAACTGATAAACACCAAAAAGTCCAATCAGACAAATCTTTTTGGAAAATCGATTTTAAATGAAATAATGCCAAAATTAGACTGCTTTGCCAAATTACAGAGCCGCCGCCTAAATATTTTTTTGTTGGGGGGGGGGAAATTTAGGAAACCCTGACTCATGCCAATGGCCACGTATCCGTCATCACCAAAGTTGCCTCGGCTCGGGAACTTGGGTACAAAGGGACAAGGTCATGAATTGAGCACCTCCGCTCGCCCGATCAAAAGATCGGCCTCTACTAATCATGATATGTTTTTATTTATAAACCTTATGTGTTCTTATTCCGGTTATTAGCTAACTTTACTAGGTGACGCACACAAGCAAGTATAGACTAGTGTAGACACCCCATTTTTGACCGCCTTTAAGACTTGGACGCGACTGATGGTTTTGGAAGTTGTGCAGTGCAAAGGTTCAATTTCTTCGACAAGGAGAGAGAGTCAAATCTCAACCTTACACCCCATTTTGACCAAATCTATTTTAAATGGTTTTAGACCTTAAAACCCTCTCTTTCAAAAGCATTTTTGAAATAAAGTTCCTACGATGTTCCGACGCTCGCATTTCGTTAAATGTTGCGCTTTTCGATAAATCGAGCAAGGACAAAGTGGAAATGAATGAAAGAGAGATGAAATCTTTACCTTTCTTAGGGGTTTGAAGTTGAAGAAAAGAGGAGAAGAGGGAAGAAATCCAGTTGGGGGAGAAAATGGGCATGAACCGTTAAGAGAGAGTTGAGCAGCCCTCGCCGAATCGGGCCTATTCATTTGCATACTTGGAATCAGGCTATGAGGCCACCACCGTTGGAAAGAAGACTTTCGGGGCTTCATTTTGCACTCAAGAATCTCCTAAATCCAATTCCGGACGGGGGAGAGATATGGTTGATTGAAGTAGGGCATCACTCCGGTTGGACCGAATCTGCGTGGCCTCACCAAAACAGGCATAACTTTTTGCACAGGAGGAATTTTAATGCAAGGTTTGTGCCATTGGAAATCTAACTTCTGGGGCTTCAATTTGGACACCTGGCCGGCCACCATTGGACTTCCCAATCACTGGCCAGCCACCTTTCTTTCCGGCAGATCCATTTTTTGTCCTGAAAAACCAGGAAAAGTAGCAGGCCGACCAGAAAAGATAGCAGGCCAGCCACCTGAACCTTTTGAACTGGCCGGCCGACCAGGGGAGGTGGCCGGCCGGCCACCTGAACCTTTTGCACCTGGCTGGCCATTTTTGTCCCTTCTGGTGCATTACAGCTGTGCCAGCTGTTTTGCACCAAACCCTCTGTCCGAGGGTCTGCCTTTTTGGCTCCATTTTTGAATTGTTTTTCCCCCTTTTCTTCACTCCTCTCCCTCTATATAACCAGCACCCCTCCTCCATGATTAGGGGTTAGAAAAAATCAGCCAAGGCTCCCTCTCCTTCTCCCTCCATTTTCACTATTCCAAGCTCTAAAACCCTAAGATTCTTCCACCATTTGCACTACAACCTATAGCACAACACCACCATCATCCATTTCAGCACCTTGGAAGCCATTTGCAAAGGTTGGAAGCTTAGAATGTTGGACCAAAAGCTGGTGGAGGTCAGCTCTTCAAGGGTAAGCACCTATTTCCCTTAAACTTGCATTTTTTTGCTTCATCTATAAGCTATACTTGCATGCATTTTTGGGCTTCGACCCAAACTGGAAAATAGTCTTATTTTGAGCTCATCTTCATGTTTTATTAAAGAATTTTTTCTGTTTGAGGCCATCTGCTGCCCCTTTCCCTTTATCTCTCTTTTAGGGCTATTTCTTGCATGATATATTAGCCCTGTTTGTAAGTATTTCTGGGCTTCAAGCCAAACTGTAAAGTACCTTATTTTAAGTCCATATTCAACTTTGTTGAAGGACTATTTTCTGTTTGAGGCCAGCTACTGCCTCTTTCCCTTTATCTCTCTTTTAGGGCCTTGTTTGCATCATATTTTAGCCTTGCTTGTGAACATATTTGGGATTTTCCATAAACTATAAAGTATCTTTTTTTGAGCCCCTCTTCAACTTTGTTGAAGGGCTCTTTACTGTTTGAGGCCTTTTGCTGCCCTGTTTGTTCAATCTCTCTTTTAGGGCTGTTTTTGCATGATACATTAGCCTTACTTGTGAGCCTTTTTGGACCTCGACCTAAACTAAAAAAGGTCTTGTTTTGACATCATCTTCATGTTTGATTAAGATCTATTCTCTGTTTGGGGTCATCTTCCCCCTATGCATGCTTCATCTCTTCATGATTAGGGCTATGCATTAGAACACTTGCATTGGCCATGGTTTGGCCTCTTAGCCACTGAAATCCAGCAAATTTTCAATGGCTTAGGTGTATTCTTGAAGGCCAAAATCAGAGGGGGTGACCCCCTCTCACCTTGTTTTGTTTGATGGCCTTTTTGGCCTTCCAAAGAGGCCCTATCTTGCATGCTTTGTTGACTAATTTCAGGGCCAATTTGATGAGTTTTAGGACTATCATATTTGATTTTCAGAGTTGATTTGGCTATGCTAAGTGTCCTTGATGCATGTGCTTAATAACCCCTTTGTATGCCCTCTAAAAGAACCCATCATTTGTGCATGTGTTAGCTGCATTTCAGAGGTTATTTGGGCATTTTTTTGGCATGTTTTATTCACTGATTTTTTCTGGTTTGATGAGTTCTCACCTGCTTCATATACATGCCATGTAAACCATGTTTGCTAGTCAAAGTTACTTGCTATTCTAGTCCATCTTGCTAGCATCTTTTGGCCATGCTTTGAACTAGAAATGTTCATGTTTTTGGACTGCCTTGGTTCTATCTTTATGCTTCATGATCAAATAATGCATGCTTTGTATAGCTACAAGTCAATATATGTGCTTAGTTTTGAGTTTCAGGGCTCATCTCATGCATCGGGTGCCATTTATCCATGTTTCGGGATCATTTTGCATCACATTTCAGTGCTGGAACTTGCATGTTTGTATGCCATACTTCATGCCTTGTTAGAGTGGCATTTGTGCCTTAGGATCGGTCCTCGGTTTGCGTGCATGTGCACGCATCTCGAGTGTCTCATTTTCATCTCGTGGCCGCTGATGTGAGTGTGGCTGAGATCCACTCATGTTGGTGTAAGTCCATCATGCATTGTGTATGCCATTTCAATTCATAGCATTGCGTATGCTAAGTTGTATGTTAGAGCATCGTGTATGCCATGCTACATCGTGCATTGTGTATGCCATTTCATAGCATTGTGCATGCTAGGTTGTATATTAGTTGCATAGTGCATGCCATCTCATTTGCATTGTGTTTGGGATAGGAGTTAGCCCGAGCACGGGAAACGAGGGACGTTTCGTACTTTGAGTGACGGAACGTGTCTCAATTCCTAATCGCCGACACTCCGGATTATCCATGATGGAGTTTAGGCCTTGTTATGTTTTCATGTGCATTCATTCCATATTAAGTCATGCAAATCGACTTCTCGGCCATCATGCATCGAGATGCGCGATTGGTGGCACGAGGATCGAGGACTACACTCCTTGAAGAGTAGTCAAGCATACATATATGAAAATACATTGACATGCCCCTTTCCTGCACTCTGTTGCAGCAAATCAGAAACCGCCAATCTCTTGGGACTTCGCGCAACATTCCAGGCTTAATTGTAAACAGAGGCTAATCGGGGCATCGCGATGGATTTCCGCGCCAGGCAACCCGAACATGCATCATTCATCATCCGGAGCAGAGCCGAGGCAGTCCCTAGCTTGCATGCTAATTTACTACTTTCCTAGATTAATTTGTTAATTAATTAGGATTTTGTATTTATTCAGACTGTAAATTATTCATTTGGGACTGTATATTATTTATTCGGACCCTCCGAGCGAGGGCACAATTGTAATAAGTGTGCGTGCGTGTGATGTATGTCTTCCAACCCCACGTCTTTCTCCCTTTTATTTACTAGCTTATGATGGTTAGATTAGGGCATCTTTCAATTAGCATACAGTATGATAGCATGTTTGCATTCATTCATCTGTTCTGCATGCATCGGGCTCGGCGCATCATACTCACTGTATTGTATTTCAATTCCGAGTTGAATACATGTTAGCTGTAGCATTCCATATGCCATGTTTAGAATAGCCGAGCCTATCTTAGTTGCATTCCTACATGTGTTGCATTAGGCATTTCTGTATAGTTAGGATCATGCATGGATTTCTAACGTAGTTTCTGTTTTGGCTTGGAGTACTCGGTAAGTTTTTACGCTTTAGCATCCTTGCATGTGTGTGAGTGACTGTCATGATAGCATGCTTACCATGAGGCTATTTGCTTATGTGATATAACTGCCTGAATGCCTGTGGGTGAAGGTTGGGTTATTTGGATTGGAACAATGCATTGACTGTGAGTTTTAAGCCCACTAGATAGTGGCAAATCATCATGTTTTCTAAGCCCACCCGAGGGTGGCAAAATCTGCATTTTAAGCCTACTTGCGAGTAGCAAACCATCTTTCAAAAAAAACAAACACGAAATGTTTTGTTCCAATTCAGGCGATCCAGTCTATACTTGTATGCTGTGCGCATCACATAGTAAATCTAGGCTAATAACCGGAATAAGAATGCATAATGTTTTCAAAACTAGATATCATGGTTAGTAGAGGCCGATCTTTAATCGGGCGAGCGGGGGTGCTCACTAAGTGACCTTCCCCAATCGTACCCAAGTTCCCGAGCCGAGGCAACTTTGGTGATGACGGATACGTGGCCTTAGGCACGAGTCAGGGTTTCCTAAATTTCCCAAAAATAAAATATTTAGGTGGCGACTATGTATCTGGCAAAGCAGTCTATGTTTGGCACTTCTTTCAAAAATCTGTTTTCTCAAAACGATTTGCCGGATTTGGACTCTTTGGTTCAGATTAAGAACCGTGACAATTTGAGTTCGAACTGTAGTGAGCCCAAAGTATTTAAACCCAGCTCACTCTGATACCAAGTTGTCATGCCTCACTTTTTATTACTCGAAATCATTACCAACTTCATTAATTTAATTCAATATCAGAGATAACATGCGGAAGAACTCTTTATTCAACGAGTAGAAATAAATAACAATCCTCTCATCCGAATGCAAATTAATTACAACATGAGCATACTCAATAAACTGTCCGTAGGCATACATCACTTAACTAAAAGAATCAAGAAGAAGGATGTAACCCTTTTTACAACAATGGCATTCTGCCAACATAAAAGAGGCCCCGTGGCCAACAAATAAGAAGATCCAAAATCTTGTCTCACATCCTGCTTAATACATGAAAAAGATTCAATAACGTGGGATGAATATATAGTCCAGTAGGGATCTCAACATGATCCTCAACAATAACAACTTACAGATAGCTACGATCATGAATGCTCAACCTCATACTAGAATACTAATGTGGCAGTTTATACAAAAATATACGTAAGTATGAACTTTTCTCAAAAACAACTATTTCATTCAACGCTATAAGCGATTCATCTTTCTTTTCTTTTCATTATCCCTGGTTCCCAAATTTTCATTACAATAACATCTTAGAAAAGCAATTTCACTAAGCCCACTACCTTTCTCCCATTTTCCATACTTACAACAGATTTTCCCTTTTTCAAAACATACTTTCAAATACCCAATTTTCCTTTACACTTTCCCAAAATCTCACAATGGCATTTTGATTTGTTCCCAATACATTAATATCTATACATGCATGCCTTTAATAAAAGGGAGATAACAAATCATCAACAAGTATATAATCAACATATGAGGCAACTCGGCCCTCCAAACTGTAACCATCGCAATCCATGATATACTCAGATACACTGAGACAAAAACAATAAAGCTCTGCTCTACCAGCTAAGTCAGTTCTCCAAGCGCTAGCTGGAAGGTAACAGTACCTCTGATTATAAGCGCAATTAGTTCTCCAGGCACTAGCTAAAAGGTAACGGTACCTCTGATTATAAGCGCAGTGTATAACACCAATAATCACAATACAACAGAGCATAACCAACAAGTGTAATACATACACATGAACTATCAAGATACATAACCAATGTGTTAAAGTATATGAACACATAGGTGTGTGGAGTACATCCCCTATCTCCTCCCACACACTGGAGTACATCACCTATCTCCTCCCTAACAATTATACATATATAATGTATCATAGCACTTCATTACATACAATGTTCAATCAACACAGGTGTAGTGTATACATGACAATTCAACACAACCATATCATCCTCCACCGATGACCAAGGACAAAACCTCTAGATGCATGATTTTAATACACCTATTATAAAGACTCAACTCTCATGAGATCTTAAATCCAACAACGACACTGGTACGCTAGGTAAGGGTAAAACCCCCAAATGTGTGTATTCAACACTCATGATGCAATAATTCAATTCTCATATTTATTTTCTGAAACTCACATAGGGTTAACATTTCATTTGCCATTTCCAAGATCAACTTCTAGGATTTTCCAATTCCAAAACCCTTTTTTTTCATTTCACAAAACCAATTCCATTCATTATAAAGCCATAACCTGACTCGATTCAATACATTCATTTCAAAACAACCCCAAAGCCACAGTTAATCCCTTAGGCGTTAACACCTTCACCCAACTCATATTAACAATAGAGACTTACAAACATTGGTCAACTACCCTCCATTTTAATTTGCCAAATCAAGACATAAATTAGGGCTTTTCTTCTTTCCACAATAACATGCTAATTTACACTTCAATTAGCCCAAAGAACTATCAAGATAAAATAATCATTCTCAAACAACCAACTCTAGGTTCCCTCACATGGTTTTCAAAGAAATTCAACATGATATGATTTTCATGCAATACAAAACTACCACATGTCTATCTATAGATGGAGTATTGAAAAAGAACAAGGAGAATCCCTACCTCAAATGGAGAAACCCAAAGAGAAGAAGAGGGAAACTCGAAAATGCTCCAAAACCAAAGATTTTCGGATGAACATGTAGCCTAAGCCAAGCTCTATACTTTATACAAAAGGACGAAGGTAGTAGATCACTCAAACTAGATCAAACCTTAGAGAGAAGTTGTATTTCAGAGAGAGAGGCTCTCAAAATAGGGTTTTGAAAAGTAAGAGAGAGAGAGAGAGAGTGTGTGTGTGAAAAGTGATTTAAAATATCACAGTCTAGATCTGATATACGTATGACCCGCTCGAGTGGATAATAGGACGCTCGAGCGTGAAACACAAAAATTGAACCCGCTCGAGCGCAAAAGGAAACCCGCTTGAGCGTAGACTACCTTCTTCCAGTATTTTTACAGACATGAACACCCGCTGGAGCGCAAAAAGGCCCGCTCGAGCTCGATCCGCTCGAGCCTGAGGACCTCCGCTCGAGCGTGAAAAACAAACCTGCAGTACTTTTACAGAGGCACAAATGATGGACGCATGCAAACTCCACTAGAGCACAAGGACCCGCTCGAGCGGATCACCTAAAACCTGGGCAACAACACTTGAGACCAAAACTCAACCAACCTGTTCGAAACACGCCCAAAACATTTCTAAACTCAATTTCTAAGAGTTAAAGGATGGAAATGCAACACAGACAATAGCCAACAACCACAGAACTGAGTCCGGGATACTATTAAACAGTAAAGGGAAAACCGGGATCACTATAATACATAATGCAATGCGACATGAGCAACCTATCAATGCTAATGGCATGCATACACAATGCAATGTAACATAAGCATGCAAACAACATGCAAAAAAACATGCTGAATTGACTTAAACCGAATATGGACCGACCTCAGTAATGTTAAATAGTGGCCATAATGCTGAAATACAGGCATGAAAGCAAGAGAAATGATGCACATGTATTGGCTCACCAATCAGGCATAAGGACACAACTCTCAAAAGTGCTCAAGGAGTGACAAATGTGGAAGTGTAACTACACTATAAGCACTGAAATTAGGTATGAAATGATGCCAAATCATTCAATCAACACAAGCAAGGCATGCAAGAGTCCTTAAGGCACAAAGCTACGAAGGAGGACTACTCTAGAGATATGCAATACATGGCACAAATACATGAACCAAGCATGGACAGAGTTCAAATAGGTCTAAGCAAAGACCAAAACATGCTGAGATGGGGGCCCACAAGTCTAGGCATGCATGCACACTAGGTCTTTAACAAGGCAACAATGCACAACCCTTAGAGGCACTCAAAGGGTGAAAGAAGTGGGAACATGGCAATGCTACATGCTCTGAAATATCTTGTTAAATGATGCCAAATCATGTACATGTCACAAATGAAGCATGCTAGGAGGCTCAAAGCTTGAAACTAGCATAAGCACTTGCACTATAGCTATGCAAAACATGAAGCATATGGCCATTATAACCCAAAACAATCCTAGATCATGCTAAATCAAGGTTAAAATATGCACGGAGCATAGCCAAAACAAGCTAGCATGAAGGCATGAAGCATGGAATATGCAAGGCCAATATGGAGGATTACACTACACCTACCAAGACCAAGCATGAGATGGCTTCACTAACAAAAATCAGAGTTATATCATGGCAAAATAACCCCAAAAACACACTGAAATGATAGCTTGCAAGCTTAGGCATGAAGGCATACACAATGGCTCATGTTTAAGGCATAAAACACAAACTCTCCAATGCATTAAAAGAGTGAAAGATGTGAGTGTATGGCAATGAAACATGCTCTGAAATCACATATGAAATGATGTCAAATCATGAAAATAGTCCGAGCAATGCATGCTAGTGGACTCAATACACAAAGCTAATGAGCTAGATTGAACCATGGCTATACAAAGCAATGCATGCATGATAAAAAAAAAAAAACATAAATCAGACCTAGAGCATGCTAAAACATGACCAAAAGCTTCTCAGAGTTAAGCCAAAATCATGCTAGAATGATAGTCAAAAGCATGATGTATGTTAGGCCAATGAATGGAATTGTACTACAAGTGCATGGAGCATGGAAGGGGCTATCAAACTAACCTAAAAAAGAGTTATGGAATGCTAAAACAACACCAAAAACAAGCTGAGATGGAGCCAAAACATGCTAGAAAGACATGCTACTTCATAAGGCACACAAAGCTAGTTTGCAAAATTTACACTACAAGTGTATAAAGCATGCAAGGGGTGACCAAACCAAGTCAAAACAGTGGTATTCCATGTCAAAATAACCCTAAATACATGCTAAGATGGAGTCAACATAAGCTTAACAAACATGCTCAAACATGAGGCAAATGAAGCAAGCATCCAAGATACAAGGAGAAGGGATGACCCTCCCCTATTTAAGACCTCAAAACATAAGTTTTACCACTGAAAATCCACTAAATTTCAGTGATTAAAAGGCCAAGAGAAAGTGATCTCAAGGGCCTAAAGTGATGGTGTAAAACAAAACCAAACAAGGCACAAGATGGGGTAGACTACCCCCAACACCAAAGAGGCCTTAAACAAACATGCTAAGTACTCAAAATCAGAACTTTTTGTAGTTAAAAGTTAGGTCTAAATCAGCATGAAAGTATGGCCAAAAGTTTAAACAAAAACCAAGGTTTAAGGGGTTAGAAACTCACCCTTGTAGAACAACTTCAAAGCTACAACTCCAGCAACCTTTTTTGATCAAAATCAGTCCAAAAACTCCAAAAACAACTTCAAGGTACCTCAGCTCCAAGAGTATGGTGTTTCACTATGTGTTTGTATGCAAAAGTGTGAAGAATAGGCACTTTCAAGCACAAATATGAAGAGAAGGAGCAAGATAGAGATAGATGTGTATGTATATCTCTCAGCAAGATTTTCTAAACTTGGAGAAGGGAGAGAGGGCCTCCCTTATATAGAAAAACAAGCAACAAGCTTGTTGAGGAAGCTAAGAGCTCAAAGCCATCCCTCCATACACATGGAGGATGGTTTCTAGGCTCACCAGCTGGCACAGCTGGCAAGAAAAGATCTTCAAAAAGGTGAAGAAAAGTTGCCGACCACTTGAAGTGGTCGGCCAGCTACTTTTACTGGTCGGCCAGCTACTTTTTCTGGTCGGCCAGGACAAAAAGTGGTCTTCTAGAAAGAAAAGTGGTCTCCCATGGGGGAGAGGTGGTCTGCACCAAGAAAGCAAGGTGGTGGCATGGCGGAAGACCACTTTTTCCAGCTGCAAACCACTTGTAGACCACCAAAAGTGGTCTACAGGGAAGAAAACTGGCTGGTGGGGAAGAAAAGTGGTTTACAGGGAGAGAAACTGGTCTCCCACCCTCATTCCACCCTCCAAGCAAGGAAAACAAGGTTTGTGACAAAAACAAACCAATAAGGATGCAAGACAAGAGTCCGGGGGTCAAGGTGCACAGCAGGAAGCCTCGAAAACTAGCCTACAGGCACCAAAAGTGGTCTATGAGGGAAAAGTGGTTTACGACCACAAAAAGTGGTCCCCAGACCTCAGTGTCCCTCTAGGCAAAGGCAACAAGGCGTGGTTCGAAAACCAAGCCAAGAGGAGAACGTTAAGCAGTTTCGAGACAAGGCGTGCAGCTGAAAGCTCCGGAAATCAAAAACTAGTCTCCAAGAAGGAAAAGTGGTCTACAACCGCAAAAAGTGGTCTCCCAGACCTCTCTCTCCCTCCAGGCAAGGGAAAACAAGGTTTGGTTCAAAACCAAACCAAAAGGAAGCAAGACAAGGCGCTCAGCTGAAGGCTCCGGAAATCGAAAACTAGCCTACAAGAGGGAAAAGTGGTCTACAACCACAAAAAGTGGTTTCCCAGACCTCTCTCTCCCTCCAGGCAAGGGAAAACAAGGCATGGTCCACGAACCAAGCCAAAACACAAGGAGTTCAGAGGCCCGGAGGCAAGGCACTCAGCCACAAACTCCGAAAACTCAAAATGAGCACAAACATGCACAATCACCGAGCGCTCAATCGATGACATCTGAGTCTTAAGGTCGGTCAAAAATGGGGTGTCTACAGTATGATATTTTCAAATTACAAAATGTCACTGTACTATATGGTATCACTGTACATGCATGATCATTTCTATCTATAGGATAGTTATTGTTTTGGAATTATGTGATTCCTACTACGCAATTGTACTCACCCCTCATTGTTTCATTTTTCTTACAAGAAGAGAATTCGAATTGATTGGTTGGAGGGTTAAGAAGTTCACGTATCTCTCATATGTAATCTCATTGTACATTGATGTTTGTATTTATTATTTGTAGCTCCACAGTGGAAGTTGGAATCTATTATTATGATTGTTATATTCATTGAGAGAAAGGACATGTATTATTATGTTTCTATTACTCAAGAGTAAGAGATATTTGTGAAGGAAAAAAAATGGACCTAAATTACAGGCTTTTGGTAATGTTTCCAAGTAATTAAAATTTGGGGCGTGACAACTTGGTATCAAAGCTGACCGGGTTTGAACACCTGGAGCTCGTGGGAAGTGGTTTTTACCACAATGGGTTGACTTCGTTTGGTGAGGACATTTGCATGTTGGAAATAGGAGGTGTAGGACATTATGTGTTGTCTTGTGTAAGCATAGGTTGAGCTTCCTGGATAGTGCTTGTAGCCGGCTAACTTGCTTTGAGATCTCATTGGAAACATGTCTAATCAACGTGGTTTCCCATGGGAATTCCTTGGAAGTTCCGGGACAAGTGGTTGTCCTTGTAGACTTGACTCGATTATGTGGTTTGTTGCTTAAAATTTGTTTATATGCTGTGTGATTATATGTTAGGTTGGTTTTTTGTTTCAGTAGGAAGAGTAAGTGTCTCAGGGAAGGGTTAGAAGTCGGTTGATTGATGTTATATGTTGTAATTGAGATAATAAGAGCTGTAAAGGAGTATTGTTGGGTTGAGGCAAAATTTTAGGATGGCGTGAGGTTAGTTTGAGTTATATAGAATATTTTGAAACGTTTGGAAAGGATGTGGGAGAATTGTGTTTCATAATGATGAGGGTGAAAAAGGGGGTTTGTGGTAATTAAGGCTTGTATAGAGTTCATGGGTATGAAGGAAACTTGATAGTTAAATGCTAGAAGTGATTCTTGAGAAGGAATGTAAGTTGTAATCTTTGTATTGGGTGTTGTTTGGGTAATGATTGTTTAGTGTGATTTGGAATTGGTGTTGCCATATCGGCACAAGAGTGAGGGGATTGTTAGGAATAGTGCTAGTGCAACGTGTATTTGAGGAGTATGGTGAGGTTTTAGAAGTATGCGGAATGATGTGTGGAACTCCATCTCAAAGTATTTGATTTAGGGCAACTGTGGATGTTTGAGTGTCAAAATTTAAGTTTTATTGAATAGTTAACCGAATTGGCTGATATTGGAGTTTGGGTGACAAATAGTCACTTTGGAATGCTTAGGTATGAGTAGAGTAGCAAGTTTGAGAAGTGTCTTGGAAGGGTTTCGTGAGAGTGGAGTATCTTATATGTAATGGCGAGGCTTGGATGAGGCTTGTCTCAAGTGGATGGAAATTCCTCAGGTTGAGGCAAGAACATCACAAATTTCTTGGTCTAGTCCGCATGTGAATGAAAATGGTAATGATGAGTATGAATTGTGAGATGTGAAGGGGTGTGTGCTGAACCCCAGATAGGGACAATTGGTGTTGGTGAGTATGACAATGTCTGGATGGTGAGAGTAGAAAATGGGTGAATTAGATTAAGTCACATAGAGGAGATGAACCCTTGTAGCTGCTCCCTTTGATGGGACTTAAGGATCAATTTAGGTTAGTTTGGTCTGTTTTGGTTTGATTTGCAGCCAGATTTAAATGAATGCTATTTGAAGTGAATTGACATTTAGTCAATTTGGGAATTGCTATGGTTTAGATTAATGGTGGTACGGTCGAATAGTACTTTAAGTGGTACTGGTAGACATGGAGTTTGTTTGTGTATGTATGTGGTTGATGTGAATTTGTGAAATTACCTTGATGGAATTAAAGTGTTTGAATGTAAAACTTTGTGAGTGCACTTGTGTTAATGTGTATTGATGATTATTTGTGCTGATGTTTGTAATGGGTGAGAACTCCCAATTTTTGGAAAGTAGTATATGTTTTATTACTCCTCAACTGTACTGGAGTGTTTTTGTTTGTTGTTATTATAAATGTGTATGGTAAGGGTGTTATGATGTCACCAGATAGGTGACGGAAATAATTGAGTGACGGTTGAAATTCATTGGGTAAATGTTGAGAATAATTTGGGAAATGAACATTTCGTTTCTTTGTGTTGTGACCTGGGATGGCACGGTCAAGCTAAATGCTAAGGATTTAATCAAAGTTGTGTTAATGAATAGCTTGTTGATTGAGCGAAAACTAAAGGTTGATTGAGGGTAAATGTACTTGTTATGAAAATTTTAGATTTGTAAATGTACTTTGATGGTAAACAATGTAAGTTGGGACACCGTATGAGAAAGAAAATTTGATATATACATATAAATATGAACGACTTTTATTATCTTATCCTTGAATGTCGGGTTGTATAAATAATTGGAAATGTTGCTAAGCTTGGTGCAAATTGAAATTGTAGTGTTGGACCATACATTGTAGTGTGCCATTGGCTTCTGCTAGTATCGGCCGAGTTTTTGGTTTAATGGGGGTTTTCCTTCTCTTCCAAATTGGGTATTGGTTGTCTGGTGGTAGTGGTGCGCGTTGTTGCCAGTTGAGGAGTTGTTGATTTTCCTTGGACGTACTAGTAATTGACATTGTTCCTTGTCTCTTGGACTCCGATGAGTAGATGGCTCGAAAGAGTGAACATGATCTCTTCCTTATAATCCTTCTAGTTTGAGTGTCCTCGGGGCGTTGTGATATTGAATTGGAATCTGGGAATCTATCCCAAGTGTAGATCTAATTGTAGGTCGGAGGTTGTGTTTGCAATTGTCTTCATGCTACCTTTCATTTGGCCTTCTTCTATTTTGGGGACGAAATTTCGTAAGGTGGGGAGTTTGTAACACCCGTATTCTTTAATCCATTGGAGAATGTATTTAATTCCCTTATTTTCATTTTTGGGAGCCTTTGGAGTTGTTGAATGTTGGTTTTAGAGAAGTATAATCCAATTTAACCTCGTTGGGTTTGTTTGTTCATGCTTGTTCTTGTCAAAAAGTTCCTTGGGAACTTAGAAATTCTATTCTGGGGTCAACACTAGCCTTCCTAAGGGTCGACCCCTACCTATTGGTGAAGTTTCTAGAAGTGTTGTTGGAATTTAGGGTTGACACCAGCCTTGGTGGTGTCGACACCTGCCTTTTGTTGCTGTCGACAAGGGTCGACACCAGTTTGGGAAGGGTTGACCATTGTATGTTGCTGAATCTGGAAGTTGCTTGCCAAAATTTAGTGTCGACACCAGTCTGGGAGGTGTCGACACCTTGCCTGTTGCACATATTACTTTTCTTCCTGAAGGGTCGATACCTTTACCCGAAGGGTCGACACCTGCGTGTAATTTTCAGCTTTTTGGGCTGGTTTGGGCCCTACTTTTGGGGCGTTTTGACTTGTTCTTTTCATTTGACTTTGGGGCTATTATTCTATTATTACCTTGCTATTATAAATAGACTCCAAACATATTTTCATTTCACTTTTTTCCTCTTTCCTCTCTCTCAAACTGTGAGTTCTCTTTTCTCTCTCTAAAACTCAAACTTTTTCACTTAAATCTCTAGATCTACTCACCTAGAGTGATCTTTTCACCTTGGTCCTTTGAGAAAGAGTGTAGATCTTGTCAAGGGCTTCATTTTCATCCAAATAGTTCGTGGTTTTGTCACCGGTGAATTTTGGGTTGTCATCTCTTTGCTTCAAGAGGTAGGGGTTTCTAGTTCTCCTTCAATACCCTCATTTATAGATAGATTTGGGATATTTTCTTTATATAAATACAAAATTTATATTTTTATGCATATTATGATGAATCATAAGATTTTTTTTTGGGGGGGGGGTTTGAAGAGAGTTGGGTTTACTTGTTGGGTTATGATCTTAGGTCATGAGTTTGGGTGTAAAAGTAATAGAAGAGTTGGAATAAAATGTGTTTTTGTGAAAAGCTTTATTTTCTCTTAAAAACCCTAGTTTGGCTCATGAAGTTGGTTAATGGTTTTGCTTCAATTGATGGTAGAATCATGAAATTGAGGAGTTAAATTACACATGTACAAGTTTAATTGAAATTTTTAAGAGTTTGAAAATTTATGTAAAAGTTGTAATTGAGCCCTCAATGTTGATACTTTAAATTATGTTATAATATGAACCAAACTTGGGAGAAAGAAATTACTAATGGTATGGATGATATGAGCTTTGTGTTGAAATGGTTGTGTTGAATTTTGTTATGTGTTATGTGAATTGTATTGGGTTGTGTTGTGTTGAGTTGAGTTGGGTTATGTTGTGTTGTGTTGTGTTGAGTTGGGTTGTGTTGAGTTGTGTTATGTGGAATTGAGTTATGTTGGGTTGAGTTGAGTTGTGTTGGGTTGTGTTGTGGTTGGTACCCGTGCAGGGAGTCGAAAATTGGTTTTTCGGTTCCCACGACCGTTCGTATAATAGCCGGTAAATGTGGGGAATGGTTTTAAAAATTGAAAAAAATGATTTTTCGATGCCCACGACAGTCCGTATAATAGCTGGTAAATGTGGGGGTGGTTTGAATTCAAGGTGTCCAATTGCCCTGTCTAGGCTTATCGCTGGATGAATGTGGGAAAAATGTTTTTGGGGTGTCCACACAGTCCTGCCGTATAATAGCCGGGAAAGGTGGAAAAATGATATTTGGGTGTCCACACAATCTTACCGTATAATAGCCGGCAAAAATGAAAAAATGGATGGTTTTCGAAAATGTTTTAGGTGCCCACGTCCTGCCATATAATAGCCGGTAAATGTGGGAGATGGTTTTACAAAGTTGAAAATTGGTTTTTGGAAAAATGTGATTTTTGGGAGTTCACTTCCTGCCGTATAATAGCCAGCAAAAGGTGGAAAGTGCTATGGATTGGGTGCCCGATGTCCCGCCGTATCAAGTCGGTAAAGGTGGAATGTGTTGAGAAATGTGTTGAGTTGATGATAATATGTGTGAATTGAGATGAACTTATGAAATTACAATTGATGTGTAATTTGGCATGGAAAGGGAATGCATATAGAAATTATCTGGAGAAATAGAATTAAAAAGGTTTATTATCCTTGTGATATGTTGAATTATGATTGGTAATACACATGTGGATATGATGTAGTTGTGATATAATGAATTATAGTTGATAATGCAAGTATGGATGTGATGTAGTTGTTAGATAAGTAGGAGTTGAGCGTCGGATAACAATTATTGAATATAAACGAGATTTGGATTTCTACATTGAGGAGTTACAGCAAATATGAATAGATTGGTGGGAATAGCATGTATGTGGGATGTTTTGGAGTATTAAGGGAACTTGAACTTAAGGTTATGATGTTATAATAAATTGTAACTAGCAAAAAGGGAGAATGGAAAGAAAAGCGGAAGGTTGAGATGGAAATTAACTGAGGAATATTTTTGAATGGGATAATAAATATAAAATGATGTGGTTCCTTAAACATTTTTGTTTCCAAAAAGGATTTATGGTTTTCTGATGAAAAGGGATAGT
Organism: Camellia japonica; assembly: GCA_030407325.1. NCBI lineage: Eukaryota > Viridiplantae > Streptophyta > Magnoliopsida > Ericales > Theaceae > Camellia > Camellia japonica. The sequence continues at coordinate 114,722,112 of JAPPVO010000013.1, read as the reverse complement.
TTTTGATGGTCGAAGGTTTTCCGAAATGTTCAAATAAATTTCGACAAAAAGATACTCTAGGTATGATATTTTCAAATTACAAATTGTCACCGTACTATATGGTATCACCTTGCATGCATGATCATTTATATCTATAGGATGGTTATTGTTTTAGAATTATGAAATTCCTACTGGGCAATTGTGCTAACCCCTCGTTGTTTCATTTTTCTTATAGGAAGAGAATTTGGATTGATTGGTTGGAGGGTTAAGAAGTTCATGTATCTCTCGTGTGTAATCTTATTGTACATTGATATTTGTATTTATTATTTGTAGCTCCACAGTGGAAGTTTGAATGTATTATTATGATTGTTATATTCATTGCGAGAGAGGACATGTGTTATTATGTTTCTATTACTCAAGAGTAATAGATATTTGCGGGGAAAAAAAAAAGGACCTAAATCACTGGCTTTTGGTAATGTTTCTGAGTAATTGAAATTTTGGGCGTGATAGTCATAGCCACCATGAAGAATGAGAAGCCAAATCTCAGGAGAAGAAGAAGAAGAAGAAGAAGAAGAAGAAGAGAGAGAGAGAGAGAGAGAGGATATGGAACAAAAAACAAAAGAAGAAGAAGAGAAGAAGAAGAAGAAGAAGAAGAAGAATGAGGTCACCAAAGGGGTGGGACTGCCGGCGGTGGTAAGAAAATTGCAGAAAAAAAATTGGGCATTTTACGGCATGCATGGAATGCATGTTGTAGTTAGTACATTCTACAACATGTTTTTTTTATTAAGTCATTAATACTTTTTCAATAACAACATACACATCATGTAAGTCGTTAATTCATATATTTATGGTATGAAAAAGTATGCCATAAAAAATGTATATTTTCAAGCCTTACAAAAATATGTTCTTAAATAATTTCACTTAAGGTGACATACATTTCATGTCGTAAACTATTTTAACTTTACATGACATGCATTAGCATGCCGTGAAAACTTTTACTAAAAATGTAACGCCCTGAAATAATCCAACATAAATAAAGTACATCAACCCACAATCATTAATTAAATGATAATAATCCTTCCATCTTTACATGGTTAATAACGAATTTATACAAAAGTTTCACATGCGAATTATACATTCAATGGTAAGAAAACACATGAATCTATAGCATGTGAAGCATCTAGTCTCAAATAATTAAAATGCCCTTAAGGGCTTACATCTTCCAAAGGTAATAGCCCGGTTTCACAAAATGGTCTCTCGGACCCATACATGTTTAGCCCTTGGCTTACAAAAATTTCACAACAAAATGAAAGAGCAATCTACTCTTCGCAAAATATATCCACACCCTCAATTCAGCGGGATCACCACATCTTTACTTGCACCAAAATCTCATAGGGGTGAGCATAAAGCCCAGTAGAGAAACCTCAACAAAGTATATACATTTATTCAAGGTATCCAATATTAAATGCAAATGCAAATGTCATGTAATGCCATTTCAAAAAAATATGCTTTTCTTGAAATTACTATGTTTTCAATAACATTTTTTTGCAATCTCATCAATTTCCAAATTTCCAATTTTAAATCATAAGGGGCGGTAAATACGACTCATGAAATCCCTAGGTTGGTGTCTGCAAGTAGGCTCTACAAGCACTAGGATTTGAAGTGCAGGGAGATTCTTCGGCAGAGGTCGAGGCTCCAGGGGTTTAAGATGTCCTCTCTCCGCTAGGATTTGAAGTGTCTTGGACAACGGCATGTAGAGAGCATGGAAGACCCTGCGCCCTCGGGGCAAGTACTTTGAAGGTTGAGCACTCTTGCTAGACGCACTAGCGAACGGGTCGGCAGGTGCGGCCTTGGATTTCTGATCCTTCCCAGGTGCAGGGTTGGAAGCGGAAGAAACTATTTTGGCATGACGGGGCCTATGCCGGTTTTCTGACTGACTTGAACTACCCTCAGGTGGAGTGGGGAAAGCATCCTCCACAGCTTTTGTCACAACTGCAGATATATGTTGCTTGTTCATCCCCCTGGCTTTCAAAGCCTCGACTACCCATAGCAGTTGTTCGATGGGATCGGCATCTGCCTTCATTTTGTCTTTACCTCTGGCCTCAGCTTGATCGAGGGTTTGGGTTGATATTGATACGTCATTGTTATAGTTGGAGGCCATCTCCGGTTGGCTAAGTTCGATCACAATCCGTCCCAACAGCGGGGGCTCCTAGGGTACAAAACTCCTGGCATATGGTGCAGCTGGCGGCGAGGCTGACATTCCGTAGGCAAGATCCGCCACGGACCTCTGGAGATCACCTATCATCCCGATTAGTTCAAATGTAGTAGGCTCGCGAGCCTGATATAGCTGGGGGGCCCAGACCGAGTGCGCGACAAGCGACCTGGGTGGATGCAGCACATCGACATAGGTCACACTTTGCAGAGTGTAGACACCCCATTTTTGACCGTCCTCAAGACCTGGACGTCACCGCTTGAACACTCGGTGATTATCCATGTTCGTGTTCGTTTGGAGTTCCCGGAGTTCTCGGCTACGCGCCTGTAACAAGCCCGCGGGAGACCTCGCTACAGCTCGGACTCGATTTGTGTCACGGTTCTTAATCTTGAACCAAAGAGTCCAAATCCGGCAAATCGTTTTGGAAAACAGATTTTTTGAAAGAAGTGTCAAACATGGACTGCTTTGCCAGATACAGAGTCGCCACCTAAATATTTTTTAATGGGAAATTTAGGAAACCCTGACTCGTTGCCAAAGGCCACGTGTCCGTCATCACCAAAGTTGCCTCGGCTCGGGAACTCGGGTACGATTGGGGAAGGTCACTTCGTGAGCACCCCCGCTCGCCCGGTCAAAGACCGGCCTCTACTAACCATGATATCTGTTTTTGAAAACATTGTATGCTCTTATTCCGGTTTTTAGCCTAGGTTACTATGTGATGCTCGCAGCAAACAAGTATGGACCGGGCCGCCTGAATTGGAACAAAACACTTCATGTTTGTTTGTTTTGAAAATGGTTTGATGGTGCTACCCGCAGGTAGGCTAAGACGTGGATTTGCCACCCTCAGGTGGGCTTAGAAAACATGATTTTGCCACTATCTAGTGGGCTTAAAACAAACAGTCAACGCATTGTCCCAATTCAAGTAACTCACCTCCACCCACAGGCATTCAAGGCAGTTATATCACATAAGCATATAGCCTCATGGTAAGCATGCTATTCATGGCAACACTCACACGCATGCAAGAATGCTAAAGCATAAAACTCACCGAGTACTCCAAGCCAAAAACAGAAACTGATTAGAAATCATGCATGATCCTAATCATACAGTAATGCCTAATGCAACACATGCAAAAATGCAACTATAGCAGGCTCGGCTATTCTAAACATGGCATATGGAATGCTACAGCTAACAAGTATTCAATTTGGAATTGAAATATAAATGCAGTTTGTATGATGCGCCGAGCCCGGTGCGTGCAAAACAGATGAATGATGCAAACATGCTGTCATACTGTATGCTAATTGAATATGCCCTATATCTAACCATCATAAGCGGGTAAATAAAAGGAAGAAAGACGTGGGGTTGGAAGACATACATCACACTCACCCACACTTATTACAGTTTTGCCCTCGCGCAGAGGGTCCGAATAAATAATACAGTCCGAATAAAAGAATAATACAGTCCGAATAATATACATATTTCTAATTAATTAACAAATTAAACTAAGAAAGCTGTAAACTGGCATGCAAGCCAGGGGTCTGCCTCGATTCTGATGAATGATGTATGCTGGCTGCTGCCTTGCGCGGAAATCCACTGGGATGCCCCGATTAGCCTCTGTTCGCAATGTTTCTCGAAATGCGTGCCCGACTCCAAAAAGTTGCTGATTCTTCATTTGGCTGCAACAGAGAGCAGGAAAGGGGCACAGCAATGTGTTTCACAAATATATGCATGCCTCGATCCTCGTGCCACCAATCACGCATATCGATGCATGATGGCCGAGGAGTCGGATTGCACAACTCAATATAGGATGAATGCAGATGAATGCTACAGCAAAACCTAACTCCATCATGGATAATCCGGAGTGTCGGTGACTTGGGAATTGAGACCCGTTCCGTCGCTCGGAGTACGAAACGTGCCTCGTTTCCCGTGCCCGGGCTAACTCCTATCCCGAACACGATGCAATATGCATGATATGCATGAATGCAACTAAAATACAATCCTAGCATGCACAATGCTATGAAAATGAGATGCCTCGAAATGCGTGCACGCGGGCACGCAAACCGAGGCAATGATCCTAAGGCATGAAATGGCATACGCAATGCAATGAGACTAAAATGGCATACAGAATGCAAAATGGACTTACACTAACATGAGTGAGCCTCAGCCACACTCACATAAGAGGCCGACGGATGAAAATGAAGCGCCTCGAAATGCGTGCACACGAGCGCGCAAACCGAGGCGATGATATAAAGCATGAAATGGCACTCCAAATGCGAATTGGACTTATACTAACATGAGAGGGCCTCAGCCACACTCACATAAGAGGCCGATAGATGAAAATGAAGCGCCTCGAAATGCGTGCACGCGGGCACGCAAACTGAGGCGAGGGTCGTAAGGCATGAAATGACATGGAAATGATATGCAAACATGCAAATGGATTTTCAGCACTGAAATGTGGGGGAAAACAGCCCCGAAACATGGCCGAAGTGCACCCGAAGCATGAAATGATCCCGAAATGCAATATTAGGCGCCCGAAATGGCCTATAGCTATGCAATGCATGCATAATATGGACATGGAATGAAAATACAGTATCAAGGCAGCCCCAATACAATCATTTTTCAGTCATAAAAAGGGATAAACAGCAAGCACACATAGGATTAAGCAAGGATGCAAAAATGGCCCCGCAAGAGGGGTATTGAAGCAAGTGATACATGCGATGCCCAAATGGAAAAGTACCCTTCTACAACACTGATTAGGGACTAAAAATATGAACATTTACAGTAGATGACATCCCCCAAACCAGTATGAAAACATGCTAAAAATGTCATGCAAGAACTAGGATATACAAGGCTATAACATGAGGTACCCCAAACATCCATCAAACCAGAAAAGACCCTTAATGAAATATGTCAAGAAGATCAAAATATGGATATTTTCAGTACTGATGATGGCCGAAAACAAAAGCTAGATAAGCCTAAAAAAGCATGCAAGAATGGGGGCCAAAGAGGGATATAAAGACAAGTATAACATGGAGACCCCCAACAAGGTTTATCCCTTCTACAATGTTGTAGAGGGACACAAAATAAGCTTACTCACAGTTCATGACATGCTCCAAAACAGACTACATGTAGGTCAAACAAATCATGCAAATTTACGGTAAATTGGAGGAATTGTGAAGCAAGTGCATGATAGAGAGGCCAAACAGGGTTGAGTCATTCTTCAATGTTGAAGAGGGGCTCAAAATAGGGTCACTTACAGTTTACATTATGCTCGAAAACAGATCACTCATAGGCCAAAGAAATCATGCAAGATTAAGGCATACCAAGGGGTATTGAAACAAGTGCAAGATAGTGATCTCAAATAGGGTTGAACCCTTCAACAAACATGTAAAATGGCTCAAAATAATGCCTCTTTCAGTTAGGGTCGGAGCTCAAAACAACAAGACAATAGGATAGAAGAATGGTGCAAAAAAAGAGCTACAAAAGGGGGAAATGGCAACTTACCCTTGTAGACAAGTCTTGGCTGCCTTCTTGGACCAAATTTGCTGCCTCTTAGCTGCTGGAAATCAGCTCCAAGTGTTGGAATGGAGTGTGGGGGTCTTGTGCTAGGGGTTGATGTAGAAATGGTGCAAGAAAATGACTTTGGAGCTTGGAAATGGAGAGAAAATGGAAGATGGAAGGTATGGAACTCTCCCAAAATGTGTCTAACAATGTCCAACCTCCATCCAAGAAGCCAAGCCTCTCCTTTATAGAGGAGAGGCATCAAAAATATCTCCAAGACCTCTCTAATCCTCCATACACGTGTATGGAGGATGGTCCAATTGGAAATCAGCTAGCACAGCTGGAATACACTGAGGGAGAGGAAAATGGCCGGCTAGAAAAGAAAAAGTCACTTTTTTGGTAAGTGGCCGGCCGGCCAGTCAACAGGAGAAAAATGGCCGGCCACCCCCTAGGATGAAGCCCCAGAAGTTAGCTTTCCAATGCCACAAACCTTGCATTAAAATTCCTCCTGTAGAAAAAGTTATGCCAGTTTCCGTAAAGCCGCGCAGATTCAGTCCAACCGGACTTCAACCAACCATATCTCCTCCCTCCGAACTTGGACTTAGGAGATTCTTGAGTGAAAAATGAAGCCCCGGAAGTAAGCTTTCCAATGGTGGTGGCCTCATATTTTAATTCCTCTTGTGCAAAGAGTTACGCCCGTTTCGGTGAAGCCGCGCAGACTTTTCTCCTTCCCGGATCCACTTTCAAAGAGGTTTCAAAATGGACAAAAGAATTACTGGCCGGCCATGTGTTTTTAGGATCCTCCCATGTGTGTACAACACAAATATGTGATTTTGGCTCGAAGAAAATGGCCCTAGGGTGTTCAACATTAGCCCGGAAGTGAGAAAAACGGGCGCCGGGGGGCGCCGGAGGAGCATAACTGGTTGCTGAGACAATTGCTGGCCTCCCACCCTCCAGTGATCTTCCTGGGGATAAAACAGAGGTACCTGCCAAAAATGAACAAAAACCGATGCAAAACGAATGCTCGGGGGCCAAAACACGCAGTTCGAGGTCCCGAAAATCGGCCGTTAAGCACCGAAAGTGGTGTTTGGCCACGAAGTGGGTATCTAAGACCCCAGTGTCCCTCGTTATGATAAAACAGAGGTACCTGCCAAAAATGAACAAAAACCGATGCAAAACAAATGCTCGGGGGCCAAAACACGCAGTTCGAGGTCCCGAAAACCGGCCGTAAAGCACCGAAAGTGGTGTTTGGCCACGAAGTGGGTATCTAAGACCCCAGTGTCCCTCGTTAGGGAGTAAATGAGATGCATGCCAAGAACCGGAGGAATCGGAGATGGTTGGGTGGTCCCGAACCGAGGCACACGGCCTGACGGCTCCGAAAACCGGGAACCGGGCTCCGAAATGGGCAAAATGGCCTACGACCACAAAATGTAGCCCACGGCCACTAAGAGATAGTCTACGGGACCTCTCCCTCCCCTCAAGAAAGAAAATAGAGAAAACCGAGTCTGGTTCGCAAACCGAGGCAAGGCACAGAAGAGAGTTCGGAAGTCCGGAGGCAGGGCGCACGGCCGCGACTCTGAGACTTCTGAACGAGCACAAAATGCAACATCACCGAGCGCTCAATCGGTGACGTCTGAGTCTTAAGGTCGGTCAAAAATGGGGTGTCTACAGCGCCTTGCCTCAGGACCTCCGAACTTGACCGTTTTGCGTCTGGTTTTGCACCAAACACTTGTGCTTTGCCTTGGAGGGGTAGGGAATGCCTTGTGAGGCATCCCCACACACCACCGACAGTGGCTAGAGGCCACCGGCTGGTTGGTGTTGCCATCGGCACTATATTGTGCTGGTCGGCACTATTTTGTGACGGTCGGCAGTCAATTTTGTCCAAATGACAATTTTGCCCTGCCGACTACTGTTCAGTTGCTTTTTGAGATATTTTGAAGCAGCTGTATAGCATTTGTTTCCCCTCCATACACGTGTATGGAGGGATGAGCCTTTGGTTTGCTTAGCTTGTAAGCTTTGTTGCCTATAAGAGAGGGTTCTCTTCTCTTGGCTCAAGGGTTAGAGGAGTTAGACATTTTTAGAGAGAAAGGACCTCAGAGAAGCTCTGGTTTTAGGGTTTGAGTTCTATATCTATCCTATCTCTCTTTTGCTCTCTTGTTTGTACACTAGGTGTTTGTGTCTCACTATTGCACATCAACACCTAGTGTTTCACCTTCCCTTGGCTACTGAGGTTCCAAGAGGTTGTTCTTAGAGTTTTTGGTTGGATTAGAGCTTAAGGAAGCAACAACATCATCTTTGGTGAAGAAGGTCAACAAGGGTGAGAAACTTGCTTTATTTCCCCCATTCTTGCATTCCATTTTTACCTATCTTTGAACTGTTTTTGTGCTTGGTGTTTAATACAAAAAAGTTCTATTTTTTAGTCCTCTTGATAGTTTATTAAGAGTGCTTTGTGCTTTGGGGAAGTTTGGCCCCTCTTAGACCTTGAAAGGTCTTATTTTTGTGCTATTTTGTTGAGCTCCGGGATTTTGGTGTTTGGGTCTCTTCACCACTGAAATCTTGAGGGATTTCAGTGGTGTTGATGATGCCTTGAAGTCCCAAGAAGGAGAGGGCTACCCCCTCTCCTTGTTGTCCTTGAAAAGGACCTATTTTGCCTCTTGAGGGAGCCCCATGTTTGGTTGTTTGTTGGTTATGCCATGGCTGCATTTTGTGCTCATATTGCCATATTATAACTTTGTATCACGTTGGTTTTGGTCCCTTATGCATGCTTAGCATAGTTGCCATGTAATGCCTTATGATCCCTTAACATGTCTTAGGTTGTGTGCCTTTGTTTCTAGCATGTTTTAGGCTTAGATTCATGAAGCTTGTGTGCGTATTTTTCCATGAATAAGGTCTGTCCATGGTTACTTTGGTCGATCTTAGCTTGCATCACATAGCCTCTTTGCATTTGGCTTGTTGGCCTTAAGTGCACAAGTGTGTAGCATGCCTTGTTTGCATTATTTTCAATGGTTTGGAACCATTTAGCATGCTATTTCAGTCCCTTTGGCATGCTCATATGCTTGCCTTAGTTGCCTCTTTGTTGTTTTAATAGCATGTGTTGTATGCTCCATGTTTTGGCCATAATGCATGCCTTTGAATTTAAGCCATTCAGATGCCATCTAGGTGGTCCTTTGGGCTTGATTTTGTGTGCTAAAACTCTGATTTTAGTTGCTTAAGTCTTGCCATGTTAGGTCTTGTCAAGTGTGGCCCAATGCATTATTGACTTGCTTCAAGTACTTGGGCCATTTGTATGCTTTTGTTTGTCTTGTTTGAGTTGGTTTGGCACCTCTTCTAACATGATTTAAGAGCTTAACTTGCATGCTAATTGATCATATTTGTGCCCTTTTAAATGTGTTTAAAAGTTGCCCCATTATGCCTTAAGTTTTGGACCATGAATGCTTGCATGTGTGTGTGCATTTCGGCCCCCATTTCCTTGGTTTTGGCCACTGATTTTAGGCCTATTTAGAGTTGCCTAAGTCATGTTTAAGACCATCATTCGTTTGCTTGCATGCTTACCTCATGTTTGCTTGTATGCTTGGCATAAGTATATTGCATTGTTCATATTGCATGATAGCTAACATGACTAGGTTGCATTGCATCAACATGCATTCCTTGTCCCTTGATTTGGTGATAGGGATTGGGATTTTGGTTTGTTTGGTTTGCATGCATTTGAAATAGAAGTTGCACATTTGGTTCTTTGGGCCATCATGCATGGAAATGCGTGATTGGTGGCCCGAGAATCGAGGCACATGCCCCTTTGAGTCACAAATATGATAAGGGGCATGATTGGTGCACACATTGTTGGAATTACATTTCCATGCAAGTTTTTTCCCTCTGCTGCTGTGAGTTGCAGGTTCTACAGACATTCAGTGCCGGTCGGCAGTATTTAGTGCCGACCGGCAGTATATTGATGGCCGATTAATGAATTTTGTGCCGGTGACCTTATGCTGATGCCGGTGGAAGTCCTACTTAGCCGATGATGTCCCTCAGTGTCCTGGGAGGCACTCCTGAGACTTTGGCAGTCTTCTGAGATGTAAAGCAGGGAAAACAGAGGCAATCTAAGCATGGCAGTGCAATTCCGAACAAGACCCGAGCACGTGCTGCATTTGGCTCTCCTCCCGAGGCGGTTTACTGTTTTTCTTAGTTTAGTTAGTTTGTCAACTAATTAGGCTATTTGTAATATTTAATCAGCTTGCGTAGTTAATTATTTGTATTATTCTTTCGGTCCCTCCGAGCGAGGGCATATCTGTAATAAGTGTGCGTGGGTGTGTGTATGTCTTCCAACCCCCATTTCTTTCTTCCCTTTTATTTACCTGCTTATGATGGTAGATTAGGGCATATTTAAAATTAGCATACCTTATGCAATGCATGCGTGCATCCATGCATTTGTTTACATGCATCGGGCTCGGTACATCATACAAACTGCATTGTATTCTAAATTCCAACTTGAATACGTGCATCAAATGATTGCATTTCACGTGCCATTTTAGGGTTAGCCGAGCCTACTCTAAATTGCATCCTTGCCTGTGTTGCATTAGCCATTTCAACATGAACTAGGACATGTATGTTTGCTAACTAGTTTATTGTTTTGGCACGGAGTACGATGTAAGTATTTATGCTTTAGCATCTCGCATGCGTGTGAATGTTGCCATGACAGTATGCTCACCATATGGCTAGATGCTTATGTGTTATAAACTGCCTGAATGCCTGTGGGTGGAGGTTGGATTGCTTGAGTTGGAAAAACTCGTTGAAATCCGTGTTTTAGCTTACTTGCGAGTAGCAAATTCCAAAACGCTTTTCAAAACGAACGGATATGCAATGCTTATTTCCAAATTAGGCAATCTAGTCTATACTTGTTTGCTGTGCGCATAACATAGTAATTCTAGGCTAATAACCGGAACAAGAACACATAACATTTTCAAAATCGGATATCACGGTTAGTAGAGGCCGGTCTTCGGACCGGGCGAAAGGGGGTGCTCATAGCTGACCTTCCCCGATCGTACCCAAGCTCCCGAGCCAAGACATTTGGTGATGATGGACACGTGGCCTTCGGCACCGAGTCAGGGTTTCCTAAATTTCCCATTTTAAAAATATTTAGGTGGCGACTTTGTATCTGGCAAAGCAGTCCATGTTTGGCACTTCTTTTCAAAAATCTGTTTTCTCAAAAACGATTTGCCGGATTTGGACTCTTTGGTTCAGATTATGAACCGTGACACAAATCGAGTCCGAACTGTAGCGAGGTCCCCCGCGGGCTTGTTACACAGAGTGATTCCTTGATTTAATGCGGCTGTCATGACCACGATTTTTTCCGAATTCTGAGTCATCATAAGTCCTGCCTCAGCAAGGGGGAACACTAATTATTCTGGAACAACTCTTTGAACCTTGAAAGGGAAAACAAACATCATTTCAGCCCAAACGGATCAAACACAGGTGTAGCTGAACAACAGGCTAGTGCAGTGTGTGTGCATGTGTGCCGGTCCTAAAGCAGATATCAGTTGTGAAGTTATCTACAAATCAACTACAATATACGGCTATGTCAGAATTAAGCAGTTAACGGGTGCAGTTAGCTACGGCAGTCGACAGAAATTCTACATTGCAGAAAATAAAACAAAGTAGAGATGTTACCTCGGAAGCGCCGAGGACAGGTGCGAGGTCGGCTCGCGCAGGAGAAGCTCCGGGTCCAGCGCTCGGTCGAAACCGCGGAAGTGGCGAAGTCCATCGGTGGTAGAATGTGAATAGCCGGCCGGTAGGTCGCCGTGATCAAATGGGCGCTCCTACGGAGAAGCTCAACCCCGGGATCCATCTCGTGATCCGGGGGAGTCCCGACATGTGGAATGTCGTCAGCCATGGCAATGGAGATGAGAAAATAGCCGGAAAAGGAAAACCGGCAAGAATGTGAAAAGTCAACCGAAAAGTCAACCCCGAGCGGGCCAAAATGGCCGGGAAGGCCGGGAGATGAAATACACGGAAATGTAGAGAAAATCGAGGGGAACAAGTCCCGAAAAGGCGAAAGTAGCAAAGGAGACACCGAAATGAGATTTCGATCGGTTGGAAATGTCCGAAACGCGATGAACTTGCGAATCAAACGACAGAAAACACGCGTGAATGCAAAGAAACGGCGAAAAAGTGAGAGAACAAAGCTCTAGAGAGAGAGAGGAGGTTTTTCGGCGGAAGAGGAAGTGAAGAATAGGGTTTAGAAGCCCTATTTTATAAAGCCCATAGCGAAATGCCGAATCTGCCCCCGATCAGGCATTTTTGCCGGTCGGCACTGTTTTGTGCCGGTCGGCACATTATTGTGCCGTGAGAAGTTTAGGCAGCCGGCGGCAGCCGGTGACCACCTAGCCCAGCCGGTGGTGTTCCCAAGGCCTTGTTTAGGCTAGATGAGGGTTTGGGTCTTCATAAGCTCAAGAAAGTGCAATCCCGCACGCTCAACCGGCCTCCGTTTTGACCTCGGACCGTGTCTTCTGTGCGTGGCACTCAAATTCAAGCGAAAATTGTATCCTTTTGTATCCTTTTGTCTTCTATAAGATTCAAAAGTTCCCGCGTGCGTTGCATGCATCCATCGCATTGTCCGGGGGGGTCGCATCGCGCCGTTTCGCGCATCCCTTGGGACTTGCACTGTTTTGCACTTCATTTTCCATCAAATGAGGTATGCGTGCCTCATTTCGCATTTCATTGCATCTCGAGGCACGTATGCCTCGTTTTGCACTTCATTTTCCATCAAATGAGGTATGCGTGCCTCATTTCGCATTTCATTGCATCTCGAGGCACGTAGCCCCGTTTTGCACTTCATTTTCCATCAAATGAGGTATGCGTGCCTCATTTCGCATTTCATTGCATCTCGAGGCACGTATGCCTCATTTTGCACTTCATTTTCCATCAAATGAGGTATGCGTGCCTCATTTCGCATTTCATTGCATCTCGAGGCACGTATGCCTCGTTTTGCACTTCATTTTCCATCAAATGAGGTATGCGTGCCTCATTTCGCATTTCATTGCATCTCGAGGCACGTATGCCTCGTTTTGCACTTCATTTTCCATCAAATGAGGTATGCGTGCCTCATTTCGCATTTCATTGCATCTCGAGGCACGTATGCCTCGTTTTGCACTTCATTTTCCATCAAATGAGGTATGCGTGCCTCATTTTGCATTTCATTGCATCTCTCGAGGCACGTATGCCTCGTTTTGCACTTCATTTTCCATCAAACGAGGTATGCGTGCCTCATTTCGATTTCATTGCATCTCGAGGCACGTATGCCCCGTTTTTGCACCTTCATTTTCCATCGAATGAGGTATGCATGCCCCATGAGCATTTCATCTTTATGGCCGGGTTCGGCGGGACCGAAACACGCATGGTCCGGCGGGACCTTAAACACGCACGTCTAGGAGACTTTAAATTTCCTCGGGAGGTGCAAGACCTTCGGTGCATTGAGGTGCACCACGCATTTTGCATGCATCATATCGCGCTAATCTTGCCGCATCGCACTGTCTTGTGCACTCGCGTTGTCAACGCATCGCGCTGTTTTGCGCATTCATTGCATTGTCTGCCATCCCGGTCTAGGAGACCTTAAATCCTCTGAAGGTGCAATTCCTTCGGTGTTTGTCGTGCCCGAACGACTTTCGGTGGTCTGGTAAAGCCACCAGCCTGTGTTTGCGGTGAGTTCCTAGAAGACCAACTGGGACGGTGAAAACTAGAGTTTGAATGGCTATGCCTAGAACGCAAAGGTTCGGGATTCCGAGACTAAAGTCTGGTTTAAATACCCAGGGGGTGTACCCTCGGCTTGAAATCTGTATGGAAGCCCCATAGGTTGAGGCGGCGTGTTTACGCCTCAATTCTGGATACTGAACCAACCTAGTATATCGCCCTTGTTGGTAAGATAGGGAAAGCTGCAATCATAGTCATTGCATCATAATGCATTTGTCATGCATCATCGTATATATTGCATATGTCATGCATTTCAAACAACAAAAACAAACAAAAACCATGCATATGTCATGCATCATCATTATAGTATAGTGCATATTTGTATGCATTTCCTGTAAATATCCATTCATTACTATTTTTGCATCGTAGTTTGCATGCATCATTGCATCACTTCCATCTATGGCTTGCGCCTTTCCAGGTTGAGCTTGGTCTGGTATGTGCCCCTACTTTTCACTCGAAAGCACAGTTTTCGTGTACGCGCCTATTCCTTGACGAGCTTGGTTTGAGGGTTGCGGCACATTTTCTGTGTTAGACGCGGTTCGTATGCGTACATGCCTTTCCTAGGCAAGATTCGGTTTGGCCCGCGTGCCATATCCATTGTTCCATGCATTTCCATTGCATGTAGTCGCATGCATCCATTGCATCACTTCCATCTATGGCTTGCGCCTTTCCAGGTTGAGCTTGGTCTGGTATGTGCCCCTACTTTCACGATCGAAGCACAGTTTTTGTGTACGCGCCTATTCCTTGATGAGCTTGGTTTGAGGGTTGCGGCACATTTTCTGTGTTAGACGCGGTTCGTATGCGTACATGCCTTTCCTAGGCAAGATTCGGTTTGGCCCGCGTGCCATATCCATTGTATCCATTTCCATTACATTGTAGTGTAATTGTTGCATCCGGCATTAGGATCATTGTCCACTCATCAGCGGGTCGTTTCCCCACTTATGTCAATCCACCCAATACTTGTGCTTGTGTTCGTGCGTATTACTCATAGATCAGACATCGTTCTATGGGACACGGACTTGTTACCTCCATCAATCTATTTGACATTCGTGTGGTTTTGAACCGCTCATGATTGGATCATGATTCAATTGCATTGCATATTTACATTGCATATTATTTGCATTGTTTATATTGTTATTAGTTTTGCATATCATTTGCATTACATTTAGATTCATTTGCATATCATTTTGCATGTATCATATTGCTAACAATATTGTACCTGTTAAGTTTGCTTTCTTTGCAGGCACGATATTGTATGTACGGCTCATTGAGGCCGGTGCAACCGGACGAGCCGCCAGGTATTGTATCTCCCGAGTGAGACGTATCGAGAATTGCATAATTCTCTTACATCCTTTCTGCATTGTTAGTGTAGATTGGCTATGCTAGCTTATAACTGTCGCATGTGTGCTTCATTACAGCTTTCTTTGCATGATCATAAGTTATGCTCGGCCTTTTGCATGTCAGTTGCATCTTGCCCCGCCTACGGGCGCATACCTTATCTGCGGCTTGTATGCCTGTGCCTGAACTACGCTGGTTTGATTCCTAAGGGATACGTAGGCAGCTTGCGAGTTCAACCATTTGCGCTTTGTATGTTTGTCCAAGTCTTCGGCCTTGTCAAAAATGGGTCGTCTCTGGGCTTTGACATTCACTCCCGTCATTGTTATGACTTTCGAGTTCTGTCAAAGAGGGGCAACTGTAGACACCCCATTTTTGACCGTCCTCAAGACCTGGACGTCACCGTGGAACACTCGGTGATTATCCATGTTTGTGTTCGTTTGGAGTTCCCGGAGTTCTCGGCTCGCGCGCCTTGCCTCAGGACTTCCGAACTCGACCGTTTTGTGTTTGGTTTTGCACCAAACACTTGTGTTTTGCCTTGGAGGGCAGGGAATGCTTTGTGAGGCATCCCCACACACCACCGGCTGTGGCTAGAGGCCACCGGCTGGCTGGTGTTGCCATCGGCACTTTATTGTGCCGACCGGCACTAAGTTTTGTCAAAATGACACTCTTTGCCGGCCGGACACTGTGCAGTTGCTTTATGAGATATTTTCAGACAGCTGTATAGTTTTGGTTCCCCTCCATACACGTGTATGGAGGGATGACCCTCTTATTTAGCTTAGCTTGAAGCTTTGCAAGCTTTGCTTGCCTATAAGAGGACCACTCCTCTTCTTGGCTTAGGGTTACAATTTTTTTAGACATTTTAGACAGAGAAGAAGCTCTGGTTTTAGGTTAGAAGTTTTGTATCTATCCTATTCTCTTCTTCCCTCTTGTTTGTACACTAGGTGTTTGTGACTTACTATTGCTCATCAACACCTAGTGTTTCACCTTCCTTTGGTTACTAAGGTCCTAAGGGCTGGTTCTTGGTGTTTTGACTGGTTTGGAGCTCAAGGAAGCCAAACATCAACCTTTGTGAAGGTGATCAACAAGGGTGAGAAACTTACTTTATTTACCCCATTTTTGCACTCCTTTTTACATAGCTTAGAACTGTTTTTGTGCTTGGTGATCAACACATAAAAGTTCTGTTTTTTGTCCTCTTGATAGTTTATTAAGGGTACTTTGTGCTTTGGGTAGGTTTGGCCACCCTTAGGCCTTGAAAAGGCTCTTTTTTGTGCTATTTTGTTGAAATCCGAGACTTTGGTGCTTGGGCCTCTCCACCACTGAAATCTTGAGGGATTTCAGTGGTGGGGATGGTGCCTTGAAGTCTCCAAAAGGGGAGGGCCACCCCCTCTCCTTGATGTCCTTGAAAAGGGCAAGTTTTGCCTCCAAAGGAGCACCATGTTTGATTGTGTGTTGAGCATGTTTGGTTTGTTTTTCATGTTCATATTGCCATAATATAACATGTTTCTAAGTTGGTTTGGTCCCTTATGCATGCTTAGCATAGTTGCCTTGTAATGCCTTTTGATCCTCTAACATGCCTAGGTTGTATGCCTTAGTTCTAGCATGTTTTAGGCTTGCATTTGTGAAGATGTTGTGCTTATATTGACATGTTAGCTCTGTCCATAGTCATTTGGTGATCTTGGCATGCATTATATAGCCCCTTTGCATTTTAGGCTTGCTAGCCTTTGAGCATGCATGTGTAGCATGTGTTGCTTACATCATTTTGATGATTTGGAATCATCTAGCATGCTATTTCAGTCCTTTGGTGTGCTGTATGCTTGCCTAGTGGCCTCTTTAATGCTTTAAGAGTATGTGTTAAATGCTCCATGTTTTGGCTTTAATGCATGCCTTTGATTCATGTCATCTAGATGCCATCTAGGTGGTCCTTTGCTTAGTTTTATGTGTTAAAACTCTGTTTTAAGTGTTTAAGTATTGCCATGTGTGGTTGTGCTAAGTGTGGTTCAAAGCCTCATTGGCTTGCCTTAAGCCTTAGACCATTTGCATGCTTTGTTTGGCTTGTTTTATTGCATGATTTGGCATCATGTTTTGCATGATTTTCAGAGCTTACAATGCATGCTAATTGCCATGTTTGGTCTCTTAAGTGTGCTTGAGAGTTGCCATGTTTATGCCTAAGTGTTGGACCATAATTGTCATGTGTGTGTGTTTTTAGCCTTCATTTTTGGCATTTGGCCACTGATTTTAGCCTATTTGAGTTGCCTAATTCATGTTAAGATCATCTTTAATTGGTTTGCATGCTTTCTTGATGCTTGCTTGAACCCTTTGCATAAGTATGTTGCATAGTCCATGTTGCATGCCTAGTGACATGCTTAGGGTTGCATTTGCATTGTGCATGTTTGCCTCTTGAAGTGGTATGATAGAGGTTTAGCACCCTTGTTTGTTGTTTGCATTGCATGCATTTGAAATCAAAGTTGCACTCTTGGTTCTTTGGGCCATCATGCATGGAAATGCGTGATTGGTGGTCCGGGAATCGAGGCACATGCCCCCTTTGAGTCAAAAAATGATAAGGGGTGATTGGTGCATAAATATTGAATACATTCCATGCAGTTTTTCCCTCTGCTGCTGTGAGTTGCAGGTTCTCAGGTATTATTGTGCCGGCCGGCAGTTTTAGTGCCGACCGGCAGTAATTTTAGCCGATGATAAATCAGTGCCGGTGCCTCCTCCTTCATGCCGGTGGTGCTTACCCAGCCGGTGTACTCCCTCAGTGCCCTGAGAGGCACTCCTGGGACTTTGGCATTTCTGAGGAGGAGAGCAGGGAAAACAGAGGCAATCGTGCATGGCAGTGCGATTCCGAGCCAGTCCCGAGCATGCATGCATCCGGCCCTCATCCCGAGGCGTTTTACTGCTTTAATTAGTTAATTAATTTGTTAATTAATTTAGTGATTTGTAATATTTAATTAGCTTGGTAGTTAATTTGTATTATTCTTTCGGTCCCTCCGAGGAGGGCATATCTGTAATAAGTGTGGGTGAGTGGGTGTATGTCTTCCAACCCCATTTCTTTCTTCCCTTTTATTTACCTGCTTATGATGGTAGATTAGGGCAATTATTTAGCATACCTTATGCAATGCATGCGTGCATCCATGCATTTGTTTACATGCACCGGGCTCGGTACATCATACAAACTGCATCGTATTTTCAATTCCAATTTGAATACGTGATAGTTGTAACATTTCACATGCCATGCTTAGGGTTAGCCGAGCCTACTCTAGATTGCATCTATGCCTGTGTTGCATTAGCCACTTAACATGAACTAGGTCATGCATGTTTGCTAACCGGTTTATTGTTTTTGGCACGGAGTACGATGTAAGTTTTTACGCTTTAGCATTCGCATGCGTGTGAATGTTGCCATGACAGTATGCTTACCATGCGGCTAAGTGCTTATGTGAGATAAACTGTTTGAATGCCTGTGGGTGGAGGTTGGATTGCTTGAGTTGGAAAACTCATTGAAATCCGTATTTTAGCCTACTTGCGAGTAGCAAACCAACACGTTTTTCGAGACAAAACGGATATGCAATGATTATTTCCAAATTAGGCAATCTAGTCTATACTTTTTGTTGTGCGCATAACATAGTAATTCTAGGCTAATAACCGGGATAAGAACGCATAATGTTTTCAAAATCGGATATCACGGTTAGTAGAGGCCGGTTTCGGACCGGGCGAAAGGGGGTGCTCATAGCTGACCTTCCCCGATCGTACCCAAGCTCCCGAGCCAAGACATTTGGTGATGACGGACACGTGGCCTTCGGCACCGAGTCAGGGTTTCCTAAATTCCCCCATAAAAATATTTAGGTGGCGACTCTGTATCTGGCAAAGCAGTCCATGTTTGGCACTCTTTTCAAAAATCTGTTTTTTCTCAAAACGATTTGCCAGAGTTGGACTCTTTGGTTCAGATTAAGAACCGTGACAATTGAGTCCGAACTGTAGTGACCCAATATGAACGGAACGGGACTTAACCTTCCCGGGATGCGTTCGGGGACGTCTACAGTGATGCATTAGGTATTTACATGGACTTGGATCATGCATTGATTGCTAACATGTTCTTGTTTTGGCACGGAGTACTTTGTAAGTATTTATGCTTTAGCATGCCGCATGCGTGTGAATGCTACCATGACAGCATGCTTACCATGTGGCTATATGCTTATGTGCTAAACTGCCTGAATGCCTGTGGGTGAAGGTTGGATCGTTTGAGTTGGAACAACCCATTGGAGTCCGTATTTTTGCCTACTTGCAAGTAGCAAATTTCAAAACATTTTCCCAAACAAACGGATATGCAATGCTTGTTTCCAAATTAGGCGATCTAGTCTATACTTTCGTGTTGTGCGCATCACGTAGTAATTCTAGGCTAATAATGGGAATAAGAACACATAACGCTTTCAAAATCGGATATCATGGTTAGTAGAGGGCGATCTTCGGATCGGGCGAGAGGGGGTGCTCATAGCTGACCTTCCCCAATCGTACCCAAGTTCTCGAGCCGAGGCAACTTTGGTGATGACGGACACGTGGCCTTTGGCACCGAGTCAGGGTTTCCTAAATTCCCCATTAAAAAATATTTAGGTGGCGACTCTGTATCTGGCGAAGCAGTCCATGTTTGGCACTTCTTCAAAAATCTGTTTTCTCAAAACGATTTGCCAGACTCAGACTCTTCGGTTCAAGATTAAGAACCGTGACACAAATTGAGTCCGAACTGTAGAGTGAGGCCCAAGGGCGCGTCTATAGTTTCTGGCGACTCCGCTGGGAATTTTAGAGAGCTTGACTCGAACTCGTGATATCCTGTTTTGATTTCATTTATGTGTCTCTTTGCATTGCATGTGCATTGGTGCGCCTAGGACACCGTGTTTGCCATCTACCATTCCTGAACGGTTTGTCGGAGGCTTGTCTTGTCAAGGCATGACCAAAAGGCTGGCCGGTTATGGGCTCTGACAGTATGGGAACACAAACCCCGATTTTACCGGGGCACCCTTTTGACCATTCGACCTAGTGCATATTCGGAATCCATAGTGACCATTCCAAACTAGGACAGGTTGCTTCCCGATGTTAGGTTGTTTGAAACCGCTGCATGCGTAGTGAAACCCTAGCTCCTGACAAAATAGGACAGGGAAACCCTACCCCAACATAGGGGTATTTTGGCTCTCTTACTTCCTATGTGCTTTTAGAGTGTATCTCTACAGGAACGCGCATATCAGTTTACAAGTTCGAATATCCGGTCTGAGGGCACCAGTGTCAGTTTATGGGAATCAGTTATATCTGTGGGTATCCGATTCAGTGTTTTGTGGGACAGTGATTTCTGGGGAACAGTGATCAGTAGTAGAGTACAGGAGAGAGGCCAAACAGGGTTGAGTCATTCTTCAATGTTGAAGAGGGCTCAAAATAGGGTCACTTACAGTTTACATTATGCTCGAAAACAGATCACTCATAGGCCAAAGAAATCATGCAAGATTAAGGCATACCAAGGGGTATTGAAACAAGTGCAAGATAGTGATCTCAAATAGGGTTGAACCCTTCAACAAACATGTAAAATGGCTCAAATAATGCCTCTTTCAGTTAGGGTCGGAGCTCAAAACAACAAGACAATAGGATAGAAGAATGGTGCAAAAAAGAGCTACAAAAGGGGAAATGGCAACTTACCCTTGTAGACAAGTCTTGGCTGCCTTCTTGGACCAAATTTGCTGCCTCTTAGCTGCTGGAAATCAGCTCCAAGTGTTGGAATGGAGTGTGGGGGTCTTGTGCTAGGGGTTGATGTAGAAATGGTGCAAAGAATGACTTTGGAGCTTGGAATGGAGAGAAAATGGAAGATGGAAGGTATGGAACTCTCCCAAAATGTGTCTAACAATGTCCAACCTCCATCCAAGAAGCCAAGCCTCTCCTTTATAGAGGAGAGGCATCAAAAATATCTCCAAGACCTCTCTAATCCTCCATACACGTGTATGGAGGATGGTCCAATTGGAAATCAGCTAGCACAGCTGGAATACACTGAGGGAGAGGAAAATGGCCGGCTAGAAAAGAAAAAGTCACTTTTTTGGTAAGTGGCGGCCGGCCAGTCAACAGAGAAAAATGGCCGGCCACCCCCTAGGATGAAGCCCCAGAAGTTAGCTTTCCAATGCCACAAACCTTGCATTAAAATTCCTCCTGTAGAAAAAGTTATGCCAGTTTCCGTAAAGCCGCGCAGATTCAGTCCAACCGGACTTCAACCAACCATATCTCCTCCCTCCGAACTTGGACTTAGGAGATTCTTGAGTGAAAAATGAAGCCCCGGAAGTAAGCTTTCCAATGGTGGTGGCCTCATATTTTAATTCCTCTTGTGCAAAGAGTTACGCCCGTTTCGGTGAAGCCGCGCAGACTTTTCTCCTTCCCGGATCCACTTTCAAAGAGGTTTCAAAATGGACAAAAGAATTACTGGCCGGCCATGTGTTTTTAGGATCCTCCCATGTGTGTACAACACAAATATGTGATTTTGGCTCGAAGAAAATGGCCCTAGGGTGTTCAACATTAGCCCGGAAGTGAGAAAAACGGGCGCCGGGGGGCGCCGGAGGAGCATAACTGGTTGCTGAGACAATTGCTGGCCTCCCACCCTCCAGTGATCTTCCTGGGGATAAAACAGAGGTACCTGCCAAAAATGAACAAAAACCGATGCAAAACGAATGCTCGGGGGCCAAAACACGCAGTTCGAGGTCCCGAAAATCGGCCGTTAAGCACCGAAAGTGGTGTTTGGCCACGAAGTGGGTATCTAAGACCCCAGTGTCCCTCGTTATGATAAAACAGAGGTACCTGCCAAAATGAACAAAAACCGATGCAAAACAAATGCTCGGGGGCAAAACACGCAGTTCGAGGTCCCAAAACCGGCCGTAAAGCACCGAAAGTGGTGTTTGGCCACGAAGTGGGTATCTAAGACCCCAGTGTCCCTCGTTAGGGAGTAAATGAGATGCATGCCAAGAACCGGAGGAATCGGAGATGGTTGGGTGGTCCCGAACCGAGGCACACGGCCTGACGGCTCCGAAAACCGGGAACCGGGCTCCGAAATGGGCAAAATGGCCTACGACCACAAAATGTAGCCCACGGCCACTAAGAGATAGTCTACGGGACCTCTCCCTCCCCTCAGGAAAGAAAATAGAGAAAACCGAGTCTGGTTCGCAAACCGAGGCAAGGCACAGAAGAGAGTTCGGAAGTCCGGAGGCAGGCGCACGGCCGCGACTCTGAGACTTCTGAACGAGCACAAATGCAACATCACCGAGCGCTCAATCGTGACGTCTGAGTCTTAGGTCGGTCAAAAATGGGGTGTCTACAGCGCCTTGCCTCAGGACCTCCGAACTTGACCGTTTTGCGTCTGTTTTTGCCCAAACACTTGTGCTTTGCCTTGGAGGGGTAGGGAATGCCTTGTGAGGCATCCCACACACCACCGACAGTGGCTAGAGGCCACCGGCTGGTTGGTGTTGCCATCGGCACTATATTGTGCTGGTCGGCACTATTTTGTGACGGTCGGCAGTCAATTTTGTCCAAATGACAATTTTGCCCTGCCGACTACTGTTCAGTTGCTTTTGAGATATTTTGAGCAGCTGTATAGCATTTGTTTCCCCTCCATACACGTGTATGGAGGGATGAGCCTTTGGTTTGCTTAGCTTGTAAGCTTTGTTGCCTATAAGAGAGGGTTCTCTTCTCTTGGCTCAAGGGTTAGAGGAGTTAGACATTTTTAGAGAGAAAGGACCTCAGAGAAGCTCTGGTTTTAGGGTTTGAGTTCTATATCTATCCTATCTCTCTTTTGCTCTCTTGTTTGTACACTAGGTGTTTGTGTCTCACTATTGCACATCAACACCTAGTGTTTCACCTTCCCTTGGCTACTGAGGTTCCAAGAGGTTGTTCTTAGAGTTTTTGGTTGGATTAGAGCTTAAGGAAGCAACAACATCATCTTTGGTGAAGAAGGTCAACAAGGGTGAGAAACTTGCTTTATTTCCCCCATTCTTGCATTCCATTTTTACCTATCTTTGAACTGTTTTTGTGCTTGGTGTTTAATACAAAAAAGTTCTATTTTTTAGTCCTCTTGATAGTTTATTAAGAGTGCTTTGTGCTTTTGGGGAAGTTTGGCCCCTCTTAGACCTTGAAAGGTCTTATTTTTGTGCTATTTTGTTGAGCTCCGGGATTTTGGTGTTGGGTCTCTTCACCACTGAAATCTTGAGGGATTTCAGTGGTGTTGATGATGCCTTGAAGTCCCAAGAAGGAGAGGGCTACCCCCTCTCCTTGTTGTCCTTGAAAAGGACCTATTTTGCCTCTTGAGGGAGCCCCATGTTTGGTTGTTTGTTGGTTATGCCATGGCTGCATTTTGTGCTCATATTGCCATATTATAACTTTGTATCACGTTGGTTTTGGTCCCTTATGCATGCTTAGCATAGTTGCCATGTAATGCCTTATGATCCTTAACATGTCTTAGGTTGTGTGCCTTTGTTTCTAGCATGTTTTAGGCTTAGATTCATGAAGCTTGTGTGCGTATTTTTCCATGAATAAGGTCTCCATGGTTACTTTGGTCGATCTTAGCTTGCATCACATAGCCTCTTTGCATTTGGCTTGTTGGCCTTAAGTGCACAAGTGTGTAGCATGCCTTGTTTGCATTATTTTCAATGGTTTGGAACCATTTAGCATGCTATTTCAGTCCCTTTGGCATGCTCATATGCTTGCCTTAGTTGCCTCTTTGTTGTTTTAATAGCATGTGTTGTATGCTCCATGTTTTGGCCATAATGCATGCCTTTGAATTTAAAGCCATTCAGATGCCATCTAGGTGGTCCTTTGGGCTTGATTTTGTGTGCTAAAACTCTGATTTAGTTGCTTAAGTCTTGCCATGTTAGGTCTTGTCAAGTGTGGCCCAATGCTCTCTTGACTTGCTTCAGTACTTGGGCCATTTGTATGCTTTGTTTGTCTTAGTTTGAGTTGGTTTGGCACCTCTTCTAACATGATTTAAGAGCTTAACTTGCATGCTAATTGATCATATTTGTGCCCTTTTAAATGTGTTTAAAAGTTGCCCCATTATGCCTTTAAGTTTTGGACCATGAATGCTTGCATGTGTGTGTGCATTTCGGCCCCCATTTCCTTGGTTTTGGCCACTGATTTTAAGGCCTATTAGAGTTGCCTAAGTCATGTTAAGACCATCATTCGTTTGCTTGCATGCTTACCTCATGTTGCTTGTATGCTTGGCATAAGTACATTGCATTGTTCATATTGCATGATAGCTAACATGACTAGGTTGCATTGCATCAACATGCATTCCTTGTCCCTTGATTTGGTGATAGGGATTGGATTTTGGTTTGTTTGGTTTGCATGCATTTGAAATAGAAGTTGCACATTTGGTTCTTGGGCCATCATGCATGGAAATGCGTGATTGATGGCCCGAGAATCGAGGCACATGCCCCTTTGAGTCACAAATATGATAAGGGGCATGATTGGTGCACACATTGTTGGAATTACATTTCCATGCAAGTTTTTCCCTCTGCTGCTGTGAGTTGCAGGTTCTCAGACATTCAGTGCCGGTCGGCAGTATTAGTGCCGACCGGCAGTATATTGATGGCCGATATAATGAATTTTGTGCCGGTGACCTTATGCTGATGCCGGTGGAAGTCTACTTAGCCGATGTGTCCCTCAGTGTCCTGGAGGCACTCCTGAGACTTTGGCAGTCTTCGAGATGAAAGCAGGGAAAACAGAGGCAATCTAAGCATGGCAGTGCAATTCCGAGACAAACCCGACACCGATGCTGGCATTTGGCTCTCCTCCCGAGGCGGTTTACTGTTTTTCTTAGTTTAGTTAGTTTGTCAACTAATTAGGCTATTTGTAATATTTAATAGCTTGCGTAGTTAATTATTTGTATTATTCTTTCGGTCCCTCCGAGCGAGGGCATATTGTAATAAGTGTGCGTGGGTGTGTGTATGTCTTCCAACCCCCATTTCTTTCTTCCCTTTTATTTACCTGCTTATGATGGTAGATTAGGGCATATTTAAAATTAGCATACCTTATGCAATGCATGCGTGCATCCATTTGTTTACATGCATCGGGCTCGGTACATCATACAAACTGCATTGTATTCTAAATTCCACTTGAATACGTGCATAAATGATTGCATTTCACTGCCATTTTAGGTTAGCCGAGCCTACTCTAAATTGCATCCTTGCCTGTGTTGCATTAGCCATTTAACATGAACTAGGACATGATGTTTGCTAACTAGTTTATTGTTTTGGCACGGAGTACGATGTAAGTATTTATGCTTTAGCATCTCGCATGCGTGTGAATGTTGCCATGACAGTATGCTCACCATTGCTAGATGCTTATGTGATAAACTGCTGAATGCCTGTGGGTGGAGGTTGGATTGCTTGAGTTGGAAAAACTCGTTGAAATCCGTGTTTTAGCTACTTGCGAGTAGCAAATTCCAAAACGCTTTTCAAAACCGAACGGATATGCAATGCTTATTTCCAAATTAGGCAATCTAGTCTATACTTGTTTGCTGTGCGCATAACATAGTAATTCTAGGCTAATAACCGGAAAAGAACACATAACTTTTCAAAATCGGATATCACGGTTAGTAGAGGCCGGTCTTCGGACCGGGCAAAGGGGGTGCTCATAGCTGACCTTCCCGATCGTACCCAAGCTCCCGAGCCAAGACATTTGGTGATGAGGACACGTGGCCTTCGGCACCGAGTCAGGGTTTCCTAAATTTCCCATTTTAAAAATATTTAGGTGGCGACTTTGTATCTGGCAAAGCAGTCCATGTTTGGCACTTCTTTTCAAAAATCTGTTTTCTCAAAACGATTTGCCGGATTTGGACTCTTTGGTTCAGATTATGAACCGTGACACAAATCGAGTCCGAACTGTAGCGAGGTCCCCCGCGGCTTGTACACAGAGTGATTCCTTGATTTAATGCGGCTGTCATGACCACGATTTTTTTCCGAATTCTGAGTCATCATAAGCTCCTGCCTCAGCAAGGGGACACTAATTATTCTGGAACAACTCTTTGAACCTTGAAAGGGAAAACAAACATCATTTCAGCCCAAACGGATCAAACACAGGTGTAGCTGAAAA
>JAPPVO010000013.1:114568801-114696144 GCA_030407325.1 Camellia japonica | reverse complement strand
ATCGGGAATGAAACGGTTACAGGCCTACCGTCAACTATTTTGGATGCATCCATCGCACCCTCCCTCACCTAGCAGTACGAGGAGGGATTTTTGTCGAGCAGCACCGGGTTAGGTAGTGAGTCGGAATCTGATTCCACCGAGTCTTGTGAGTCGGAATCAGGTTCCAGCTCGACTGAGTCTGAGTCCGGTATTCCTGGGAGTGATAACCCGGATGCCACAGTCCTGTCCAGGTCGTCTTTTTCTTTCTTCTTTGAGTCTGTTGTAACAGAAGAATCGGACGGTTTGGAAGTACATAATGAGAATGATATGAATGTGGTTTCCGAGTACTTTTCTGTGCCTTTGATTTATTGCTTAAATCAGGACTTTCAAAATTTTGATGAAAACGACGAGGACGAAATTCCTCCGGTTTTACAACATTTAATTGAACAAGAGCAGGAAAGGTTTGTCAAACCCTTAATTGATGAAATCATTACTGTGAATGTTGGTACTGAGAAGGACCCGCGGCTGGTCCAGATCGGGTCCACGTTGTCTTTGGAGGAACGCAAGCGCTTAGTCGCTTTATTAAAAGATTTCAAAGATGTTTTCGCGTGGTCCTACGAAGACATGCCTGGAATCGATCCTGAGATTGTACAGCACCGGATCCCTCTTGACCCCGAGGCCCAACCTGTCAAACAGAAACTCAGAAGGATTCGCCCTGATTGGGCCATCAAGATCAAGGAAGAGGTCACCAAGCAAATTGACGCAGGCTTCCTGCTGGTATCCGAATACCCGACTTGGTTGGCCAACATTGTTCCAGTGTCGAAGAAGGATGGCAGAATCCGGGTATGCGTGGACTTCAGGGATTTGAACAGAGCTAGTCTGAAGGACGACTTTCCCTTGCCACACATTGATGAGCTGGTGGATTTCACAGCGGGGCATGCTTTGCTTTCGTTTATGGATGGCTTCTCAGGTTATAATCAGATAGTAATGGCACCCGAAGACCGGGAAAAGACTGCTTTTACCACCCCGTGGGGGACATACTGCTACAGAGTAATGCCGTTTGGGTTGAAGAACACTGGAGCTACATATCAACAGGTTGCGACCACAATATTACACGACATGATCCACAAAGAGGTTGAGGTGTACGTGGACAACATGATTGTCAAGTCCAAAGAAAGAGAGGGCCACTACACCGCCTTGCAAAAGTTCTTCCAAAGGATCAGAGAATTTCGGCTGCGGTTGAGTCCTCAGAAGTGTACATTTGGTGTTACAGCGGGAAAAATGCTAGGGTTTCTGATTACACAAAGGGGCATCGAAGTCGACCCTTCCAAAATCAAGGCCATCTTAGAAATGCCACCACCAATGACTAAAAAGGAGGTGCGAGGCTTTCTGGGTAAAGTGCAATTCATAAGACGGTTTATCTCAAAACTAACCTTGACTTGTGAACCACTTTTTGGTCTCCTGAAGAAAGGAAA
Source organism: Camellia japonica (assembly GCA_030407325.1). Classification (NCBI taxonomy): domain Eukaryota; kingdom Viridiplantae; phylum Streptophyta; class Magnoliopsida; order Ericales; family Theaceae; genus Camellia; species Camellia japonica. The sequence continues at coordinate 114,694,690 of JAPPVO010000013.1, read as the reverse complement.
GAAGTTCCAATGGGACGGCCGATGCCAAGTAGCTTTTGAACAGATCAAAGAATATTTACAGAACCTGCCCGTGTTGTCACTGCAAGAGCCGGGGAAACCGTTGATATTGTACCTTTCAGTAACTGATACTACAATGGGCTGCATGCTCGCACAAGAGTCAGAGGACAAAGTGGAAAGGGCCATCTACTATCTGAGCAAGAAGATGCTGGATTACGAGACCCGCTATACTCCACTGGAGAAGGCTTGTTTGGCCTTAGTATGGGCTACCAGGAAGCTGCGGCACTACCTGTTAGCTCACTCTGTAATGTTGGTTTCACGACTCGATCCCATCAAATATCTTTTCGAGAAACCAGCACTTACGGGTAGGCTAGCTCGCTGGTTGCTATTGCTCTCCGAATTTGATCTAAAGTATGTAACGCGCAAGTCCGTAAAAGGGAGAGCGGTAGCAGAATTCCTTGCCGACCATCCGGTTGAAGGGGACGAAGCAGTTGAGTACCTATTCCCAGATGAAGCCATTTTGCACATCGAAGATGAAACTTGGACGATGTATTTTGACGGAGCGTCAAATCAGTACGGGTATGGGATAGGGGTGTTGCTGATAGCGCCCGACAATTCCTGTATCCCTTTAGCATTCAAGCTCCGGTTCAAAGTCTCGAACAATGAGGCAGAATATGAGGCATGTATTGCCGGTCTAGAAGCAGCCCTAGAACTAGGGGCAAAACGGTTGGACGTCATCGGGGACTCGAACCTTGTTGTGTCTCAAGCAAAAGGAGACTGGAAAGTCAAGGAAGAAAAGATGATAATCTACCACCAGACCTTGGATTTGTTAATTCCTCGGTTTGAAAAGCTAAATTTCACTCATCTAGTAAGAGAGAACAACAGGTTCGCAGATTCACTAGCAACTCTATCTTCCATGATAGACATCCCATCTGGAGTCCGGATGCGTCCAGTCATCATTGACCAAAAATTCGCGCCAGCATATGAGTCAATTTCTGCCATAGATGAGGTGTAGGACGAAAACCCCTGGTATTACGACATTTGGAACTTCTTGGAGAAGGAGACGTATCCACCAGGGGCAAATACCAAGGACAAAAGGGCGATCAGAAGAATGGCCGTTCAGTTCATCATCTGTGGGGGTAAGCTGTATAAGAGAGGTCATCTAGGAATGCATAAGCTCTGTGTAGAAGCCGAAGAGTCGAAGCGCCTGATGGAGGCTATCCACGGAGGAGAATGTGGAGCACATATGAATGGAGTAATGCTGGCACGGAAGATCCTCCGACAAGGCTACTACTGGTCCACCATGGAAGAGGATTGTATCGGCTTTGTTCGGTGATGCCACAAGTGCCAGATCCATGCAAATCGCATGAACATCCCGCCGTCGAAGCTGTACAATATGACTTCGCCGTGGCCATTTTCAGTTTGGGGAATTGACGTGATCGGGGCTGTTACTCCGAAGGGGTCGAATGGGCATAAGTTCATCCTGGTTGCGATAGATTACTTTACGAAGTGGGTTGAGGCCCAATCTTATGCGGTGTTGAAGGCTTCGCATGTCGCAAAGTTTATCAGAAACAACATCATCTGTCGTTATGGAGTCCCGAACGAGATTATTTCAGACAATGGTTCCCACTTCAAGAAGGAGGTGATTGATTTGTTGGAGAAATACAATGTGGCTTTTCATAAGTCATCCACATACCGGCCGCAGACCAACGGAGCAGTTGAGGCCGCCAACAAGAATATCAAGCATATACTACAGAAGATGGTGGAAACCTACCGGGACTGGCCAGATAAGTTGCCGTTTGCTCTGTGGGGCTACCGGACTTCAATTAGAACTTCTACTGGGGCGACTCCGTATTCATTAGTCTATGGGATGGAGGCCGTTCTACCTATCGAAATTGAGGTTCCGTCATTACGAGTATTGGCTGAGTGTCAAATAGCCGAGGCAGACTGGCAGCAGAGCAGATTTGAGGAACTCATGCTTTTTGATGAGAGAAGACTGAAAGCACTGTACCATGTCCAAGGTTATCAACGCAGAATTGCCCAGGCTTTTAACAAGAAAGTTAAGTCCAGGAATTTGAAGGAAGGAGATTTGGTGCTCAAGGACAACCGAGCTCCCATCCATGACCCTAGGGGCAAGTTCAGACCTAATTGGACTGGTCCCTACATCATTAAAGCTATCTGGTCAGGTGGAGCTGTGGTTCTGATGGACCTAGATGGCCTAGAGTTCTCCCAACCGATCAACATGGACAAGTTGAAGAAATATTATCCCTGAGAGGCTCGCTAGGCCAAAAACCCGAAAGGGCGACCTAGGCAAAAGTTAGAGCACAAAAATTAGAAATTATAAAAACTGAGCTCGCAAGGTTGAAAACCCGCAAAGGGCGGCCTTGGCAAAAGTTAGAGCGTAAAAGGAGAGTGAAAATACTCGAGTGAACCCGAGCCGAACTACGTAAGGCTTGATTCCCATCTTTGGGATACGTAGGCAGCTTCATCCTGAAGTTCAGCCATAACCTTTTTCCCCCGATCAACTTTGTCCAGGTGATCGTCTTGAGCCATCTTTGTCTATTCAGCATTCAAGGATTCGATTGTAATCTCCGGTGCAGTGCTTTACAGACTAGGGGCAACTTTCCGTTGCTGAGTGGTGCTACGGTACTATGCAAACTAGGGGCAACTTTCCAGTTGCTGGAATCCGGGGTTGTGCATCTCAGTGACAAATTTCAGGCATGTCCAGTTCTGATCCATATCGAAAATAGTTTTGAAAAGTTTTAATAAAAGTTGACTTTGTTCAAATTAATCTTTTCACAACTAAGACCGTTTTTGGACCAAAAACGGGAAATTTTCAGTACCACAACCTTCAATTTCATTGATTTCAAAACAGAGTTCTCCTGCTCTTGCATACAAATTGAAGTTGCTTTTTATTACATTCATAAAGAAAACTTGAAAGTACTAATAAAGTAATAAATCCGGGGCATAGTCAAGTCAGGTGTCCCTGCACCCCCTCCCAGAGCTGGTCGAAGCCTCTAATGCCAAGCTAGGCCCGATTTGTGCCTCTTCGTTCAGCCAATCTATGCACTCATCAGACAAAGTGCAACTGAAAGTAGGAGCAGGGGCCAGGAGTTCTCTCTTCTCCATCCTGCGGCCTACCGAACAAGCTGCATGCCTTGGACCAGGAATGTAGCCGGATACTCTATCCCCTCTGGCGGACAAGTCTGATCATGGCCAAACTGGCGCTGGAACCGGAATGGGAAATAGAACACGCAGTGAGTCAAGCCAATCAATCGAATCCCGGTCTGCCGGGACATACTATAGCTCATTGCCGGAAGATTGAGCCAAGGACACCGCCAAGCAATGCGGTCTGCAGACAAGCTGCACATCCAGTCAAACCACCAACCCTCATCAAGGGCGTCGACTAGGCGTTTCCTGAAAAAGTAACCACGAGCTGAGTAAGTTGGGCAAGAGTCCACAACCTGCAACTTGTCCATTAACCATACCTGGGAAGGGATTGAAAAAATGAGAGAATAAAGAATAGAGAGATGTACGATGAGAGGAAAAGAAAGAAAAGGGTTTTGTGAGAAAAACCGAGCTTGAGGGCCGAGTGATGTAAGCAATATATATGTGAGATTGGGTGGGAAACATTACCTGCAGTAGCAGTGGACTGCCCGCAAATCTGGTCGTCTCTCGACGATAAAAGGCGTCTAAGCCCATCAACGTCTCAGCCAGAACCATGGCAACGCAGCTCTTGCCCTCTTTCAAGCTGTGAGCAACCTCGATCAATCGAACGCTAGATCCTCTAGAGCCTGAGGCAAACAGAAAACAAGATAGCACGCACAAACAGAGGGCATGTCGCCGAAAGCCTTGCCAATGATGGTCACTGCGGTCACCAGCATCGGAAAACCGATAAATCAAGCTTGGAATATCCAGCATTCCGTCACAGATCAGGGACCGAGCATCGTACATAGTAAGTCCACACATCCGCCCTAAGGCTTGGGCATGGCCAAAATTGAGTTGAGGCAAGATTTCCTCGTTGCGCTCAGACTCCATTAGAGCTTGGAAATCTTCGAAGGTGGGACACACCTCTTGCCCGCTAAAGCTGAAGACGTGTGTTACCAGGTTCCAAAACCTTGCCGCGGCGTGGAGAAATGGAAAATGCAGCGGGGTACGACGCAGAGTGAATAGTGCATTTATATCAAAGCCTCGGAAACTCAGCTTTTCCGAGCCATCCAAGTTGTTAATCCAAGTTGTGAGATTTTGGGCAAGAAATTCTTCCATCTGGAGCAAATCAGTGTGGAAATGAGAAAAACTACGAAGCTAGGGCCTTTTGTAGGGGATAAGGTTGAATGAAGGACAGATGTCAGCATTCTGCTGGTTTCTTCCATTTTTAGCCCGCCGGCCAAGTATAGTGCCGACCAGCCATTACTTTTGGCCGGTGCAAATTTCTCATGGCCGGTGGCTTTTCCCCGAGGCCGGTGGTCATCCCCCTTGTCCTCTGAGCTGTTTATGCTAAAAATTGGGGAATCCCACCACTTCCGATACCCTCCGATGATGATTTCTGTGGAATCATGCCCGTTTGCTTATCGAGTTGTTGTACGTTTGCTTATCGAGTTGTATTTCACTTTATCCAAGCTTTGATTTGCTTATCGAGTTGTACTCGCGGTTGGTTATGTCGAGTCTCTCTGTTTTGCTTATCGAGTTGTAAGTGGGTTCACTACCTGATTATTACGATGCGAATGCTCCATTTTCAAACACATTGTTATGTGATGCCATGCGATGCGATGCATAGAACGCGCAAATGTAACATCTTTTGAACAAAATAGCAGTTTCATTCCATCATGTGTTTTGCAAAAAAATACATAGTCTTGAAAAATGATAACAAACCTGCCTGAGGCAGTGCAATGTGCTTGAACTGCCAGTAAAAAAGGAGAAAGTAAAGCAAAAGGATAGTAGGGCAGGCAGAGTATCGGGATTGATACTGATAACCCTCCCCCCCTTGTGGTCGATGCACACCTTGTGCCTTTACTCAGATCGAATACATGGCTCGACACCTTCATTACTCAAGATAGTGCAAGAAAGCACACTTTTGCAACATTAGCAGGCTTTCGAGTTGACCTCAGGCCGTATCTTTTTGAGCGACGCTCCGTACATGCGAGGAACATCCCTTCCCGTATCCTTTTGCATCTTGTGAGCTCCACAACACGCTTCGATTGTACTGTGTTGCAGTGCTTTGCATCACACGCCTCAAGTTTCTTTTCTTATACACATTGCTTGCGTAGACCGCATGCTTTACTTACATGTGTTCAAGTCCTTTTCTTATATACACTGCTTGTGTAGACCGCATGTTTGTGAACAATTTCATTGTTTGCGTAGACCGCATATTTATAATCAATACTTGCGTAGACCGCATGTTTTGCTTGCATAGACCGCATGCTTATGTTCAATTTCATTGCTTGCGTAGACCGCATGTTTATAATCAATACTTGCGTAGACCGCATGTTTTATTTGCGTAGACCGCATGTTTTACTTGCGTAGACCGCATGTTTTGCTTGCGTAGACCGCATGCTTATGTTCAATTTCATTGCTTGCGTAGACCGCATGTTTATAATCAATACTTGCGTAGACCGCATGTTTTGCTTGCGTAGACCGCATGTTTTACTTGCGTAGACCGCATGCTTATGTTCCATTTCATTACTTGCGTAGACCGCATGTTTTTGCTTGCGTAGACCGCATGTTTATAATCAACTTCATCACTTGCGTAGACCACATGACTATGATCATTTCATCGCTTGCATGGACCGCATGTGTATGCTCTCATTCATTACTTGCGTAGACCGCATGTTTTTGCTTGCGTAGACCGCATGTTTATAATCAATTTCATCACTTGCGTAGACTGCATGACTATGATTATTTCATCGCTTGCGTGGACCGCATGCGTATGCTCTCGTTCATTACTTGCGTAGACCGCATGCTTAGGTTTAATCTCCTTGCTTGTGTAGACCACATGCTTGTGGTCAATTTCATTGCTTGTGTAGACCACATGCTTGTGGTCAATTTCATTACCTGCGTAGACCGCATGCTTGTGTTCAACTTCATCGCTTGCGTAGACCGCATGCTTGTGTTCAATTTTATCATGCTTGGTCATGTTTTATCATGCTTAAGGTCTGTTGGCCACTGATTTGGTCATGTTTGGCATGTTTGATATAATTGCTATGCATTGTGGCTTGTAAGCGTTGAGTGTGTGAGTCACTAACATGCCTAGCTTAGCTTATCATCATCATTTGGCATCATTCGAGATCATATTTCAGTCCATGTAATGTGGTCTTACATTGTCATTTGTGTCTCTTTCAATGCTTTGAAGTGTTGTAGTTTTATGCCTTAAGGGTTGGTCATTGCGTATGCTACCATGTTTAGACATTTAGGCCACTTTTGGCCACTGTTTTGGGGTGGGCTGAGGTCTGCCCCTTTATGGTTTAAGTCCATCATTGCATTTTTGTCACATGTTTGTTGCATGTTTAACTCATAAGGTGTTGTCACACACTAGTTCTTTTGCATACTTGCCATGATATGTTGCATTGCATTTGGCATGCCTTGTATCTTAGTCTTATGTTGCATCTTTGAACCGTGTTTGTATAACATGCATTGCATTGCTTGGTTTCGGGTGTCAAACCAAGTGTGAGGGTTGAGAAGTGTTTGTACTTCAAGTGACAAAACAAGTCTCAACCCTCGGTCACCGAGGCCCTTGACTTTGACATGATAGGGGCTTGGTATTTATTTGTGTGTTGCATGCATTTTCATTGAATTACAACCTTGGTCTCTTAGGCCATCATGCATCAAAATGCACAATTGATGGCCCGAGGATCGAGGGCCATGCTCCCTTGAGTCCATTGCATGATAGGGAGTGTGGCCTTGCTTACATTTGCTTGAAGTTCCATGCCATACACTGTCTGTCCTTTGTTGCTGTCAAAAACCAGATTCTGCAGGGAGTTTTGGCCGGTCGGCTAAATATAGTGCCGGCCGGCCATTAGTTTTGGCCGGTAGTAAAGAAACGTGGCCGGTGGATTCCCTCTTTGGCCGGTGGCGTTTGTGCTTGGCCGGTGGCACTCTTCAGCACCCATAGATCATGTTCCAAGAATTTTGCAGTCTTCAGAAAAGCAGGGCAGTGTAAACAGAGGCAACAGTGCTATGGCAGCGAGTTTCGGGCGAGACGAGTCAAACATGCATCATTCACGCATTCCGATACAGGGCTGCGGCCACCTTCCTTCCACATTTAATTTGTTAATTAAATTAGAAGTTTTGTAATATTTAATTAGCTAGAGTAGTTAATATTATTTATTCAGACTGTAATATTTATTCGGACCCTCCGAGCGAGGGCAATTGTGTAATAAGTGTGCATGAGTGTGTGTATGTCTTCCAACCCCACGTCTTTCTCCCCTTTTATTTACCAGCTTTTAGTGGTTAATTTAGGGCATATTCAAATTAGCATACAGTATGATAGCATGTTTGCATTCATGCATTTGTCTTACATGCATCGGGCTCGGTACATCATGCTAACTGCATTTGTATTTCAATTCCAAATTGAGTACATGTTATTTGTAGCATTTCACATGCCATGTTTAGGATAGCCAAGCCTACTCTAGTTGCATCTTGTATGTGTTGCATTAACCATCTTAACATAAACTAGGATCATGCATGATTACTAACTAGTTTCTGTTTTGGCACGGAGTACTAGGTAAGCTTTTATGCTTTAGCATATCGCATGCGTGTGAATGTTGCCATAATAGCATGATTACCATGAGGCTAGCTGCTTATGTGACATAACTGCTTGAATGCCTGTAGATGGAGGTCAAATTACCTAAATTGGAATAATGCATTAAAACTGAGAGTTTTAAGCCCACTTCAAAGTGGCAAAACCATCTTTTCCAAAAGCTCACTTGAAGGTGGCAAAACCTGCATTTTAGCCTACTTGCAAGTAGCAAACCATTTTCAAAACCAGCATGAAATGTTTTGTTCCAATTTAGGCGATTTGGTCTATACTTGTTTGCTGTGCAGCATAACATAGTAATTCTAGGCTAATAACCGGAATAAGAACACATAACGTTTCCAAAAACGGATATCACGGTTAGTAGAGGCCGATCTTCGGATCGGGCGAGAGGGGGTGCTCATAGATGACCTTCCCCAATCGTACCCAAGCTCCCGAGCTGAGACAACTTTGGTGATGACGGACACGTGGCCTTTGGCACCGAGTCAGGGTTTCCTAAATTTCCCCATTAAAAAATATTTAGGTGGCGACTCTGTATCTGGCAAAGCAGTCCATGTTTGGCACTTCTTTCAAAAATCTGTTTTCTCAAAACGATTTGCCGGATTTGGACTCTTTGGTTCAGATTAAGAACCGTGACAATTTGAGTCCGAACTGTAGTAGACCCGCATAACGAACGGAACGGGGGGAGTCATCCTCCGGGGCGTTCAGGGACGTCTACACACATGTATCCCTTTCATGTCATTTCCAATATGTGCATAGTATCCAAGTTCATTTAATCTCATATAAAGCACATACACACGCACACATGTCTGTCATGCCCTATTTCTTTTCTAGGACACCTTACAGCTCATATGGATTCGTGTGTGGGTAAATTAACTCGTGCTCTAATACCATTCTGTCACGACCCAAACCCACCCATATAGGTTTAGTGTCGTAACCAGCCAGTAATCTGAGATTACCAAAGGCATTCCAGTACAATCAAAAATAATCGGGGCTAGCGGAAGCAATATTCAAACATACACCAATAGTCCAATGAGCTGTGCATCTATATAAACAAACATTAATCATGAAAAAATGTTAATTTACCTATATATAGTACATAACTTATAACTTAACATTTTATACATAACGTATGCACATAACGAAAGTCTACTTCACGATCAAAAGCCTAACAACGGCCTTCCAGGCCTAGCCCCAACTTAGAGGCACACAAAATAACTCAGTGGGCTTCAAAACGGTGACTCAACTATAGACCCCTTCTAGGCTTGCCCTCCAAAATGCTCACCTATACATATGTACAAAAACAGTGAGCTAAAGCCCAGTGAATAACATTAACGTAAAGGGGTTAGTGAACGAATTCCAAATATAATATCTGTAAAACAAATCATATCACAATCAATCATAACAGTCTCATATCAAAACATAACGTAATGGTACTATAACGCCCCCAAAATAATACAATAAACCTATCAATCATTTGGAAGAATATAACAAAAATACAATACTTTCATTCATCAGAGTTTACTGTTTAACAACCAGTTAAATGCCATGTAGGCTTACATCTTGCCAAGTCATTGCTTGGTTGCACAAAGTGAGTCTCACTCATTACATCTTAAGCCCTTGGCTTTACAAATAACAAACATACACACAACAAAACATAATTAAGAACCTCTTGCTTCCCGAAAGTCCATCCCCGCTATTGCTTTGGAGGAAACATCTCACCTGCACCTGAAAATGGTATTCCCGTATAGGGTGAGCCAACAGCCTAATAGAAATAATCTAACACAATATATGAAGTTTAGCAAAGGTATAAATACCATGTGCATAAACAATACCGATACTAAAACATCCACAAGCCCTGCATATTCATATGCTACTAAGACCAAACCTCATTTCCATTTTCCTTCAATTCATTTCAAGTTCATATATGCTACTCAATTCATGAGTAAAATTCATTATCTTTCAACAACCAAAATGAGACTACAACTCAATGGTTTCCAATTATGCAAAACACACATAAACACTTCAAATCTGCCATTTTACGGATATTTTGTCCGTAGGAATCGGCACCCATATATATATATTTTCTTAAATATTCCATTTTATGGATATTTCATCCACAGGAATCGGCACCCATATACATATTTTCTCAAATATGCCATTTTACGAATATTTCGTCTGCGGGAATCGGCACCTATACATATATATATATATATATGATTTCGGGTCTTTCACCCAAGACACTCCGACCAGCTTGCTTTCAGCAGAGTCCATCCTCTTTCTCCTCCTAAATAAACATACATATACAATGCATTTATAAACATAATCATATGCAATGACAACCAACATTTGATTAGCATTAAATCGCCTAATCCTCATGCAATTTCTACAATAATCATAGCTATCCTCCACCGATAGCCCAATACATTCATCTCTAAACAGATATTCAATCTCAAGATAAGTAGTTGTTCACAACTGCCAAAAGTGTAAGACAATGCATATCTAATTTCACCATCTATACTCATAACCTTCCAATTTCACATTTTCAATGCTAATCCCAATTATTTATACAAAATAATAATTTAATCAAAATTGGGGCAAAATCTCTCTCTTTCCAAATATCAAACCAAACACCAAAACCAACTATTTTGGCACAACATGATCTTATATTCAAGCCTCATATTCAATTTCCTCATATTCATCAAAAACCCCTCTTTTCATTTCACACCCAAATCCTAGATTTGTCCAAACCACAACCAAATCTCATCATCCATACACAATAGCAAATAACTAAGATAAAAACCATATTAGAGTGTGGAAAATCCCTACCTCAAGCTTAGAAGAGAAGATGAGCAAAACAAGGTTGAAAATCCAAAGATGTCGAAACCAATTTCTACTTGGATCAAAACGAAGCTCTTGACAAGCTCTACACTTAATCTCAAAGGAGCAAGGCAAGGAGATGCTTCCAAGAGAGTAGATCTAAAGATCTTTGAGCAAAAAGTGATTTTGGAGAAGAAGAGAGTGTGTGACGGTTTGGAGAGGGAGAAAGAGAAGAAAAGTAAAGAAAAAGTTAAGTGAGGGACCTATTTATAGTGCTAGGTCATAATGAAATAAAGTCCCAAAGTCAATCCCCAAAAAGTAGGCCCAAAACCGGACTGAAATCTAGGAAAAAAGGCTGCAGGGGTCGACCCTTTTAGTACAGGGGTCGACCCTATGAAGAAACTTATGTTTGACAACATGCAAGAGGGTCGACCCTCTCTATTCCCACAAGTTCAACACCATGACCCATTCTCCGATCATCTATTCACACCGACTCGATTCACAAGTCTCAAATTAAAATGAAATTTTCAATTTCCCAAAACATTTACAATGTTTAACCAAAGTCCAAATTTAAAAAAATAAAATAAAATAAAATAAAAAAATCGTACATAGCATATGCAATGCTTCCAAAAATGATACAACATCATCAATATTCCGTATTCTCAAAACAAAAGCAATGTTTATATTGAATCCATGTTCTTCCCAAACAACCATAACATATACAATGTTTTTATAAGTTAAAACATATACAATGCTTAGACTTTTCATTAATACAATAAATTCTCAATACATGCTCATGCATCAACAAACAAATCCGGATATTCTCTCGGACCTCTAATTCATGTTCCCAAGTTGCTTTCTTGACTCCGTGATGTTTCCACAATATTTTTACCAAGGAAATTGTCTTGCCTCGCAAAACTTGATCCCGTCTATCCAAGACTTCCACCGGTCTCTCCTCATACGAGGCATCCTCATCTACCTCTAAGTCGGTCCAATCCAACACGTGCGATGGATCCGGCTCATATATCTGAAGCATACAAATATGAAACACATCACGAACCCCAGAAATTTGTGGCGGTAACGCCAAATGGTAAGCAGCCTCCCCAATCTGCTCAAGGATCTCAAAAAGGCCAATAAACCAAGGGGACAACTTTCCACTCTTCCTAAACCTCATCAAACCCCGTCTAGGTGATATCTTCAAAAAGACATGATCTCCCACCTCAAAAGACAAAGGCCTCCTCCTACGGTCGGCATAACTTTTTTTGGCGATTCTGAGCCGTAGCTAGCCTCTTACGAATAAGTGCCACTTTCTCTGTCGTTTCTCGAACCAACTCTGGACCTAACAAAGGTGCATCACCCACCTCGGCCCAACATACAAGGGATCTACACAACTTCGAAGCATATCCTCAAGGATCTGAATAGTACGCTCGGACTGTCCGTCAGTCTGAGGATGATACGCAGTACTAAAAGTCAATCTAGTGCCCAAGGCACTCTGCAAACTCTGCCACAACTGAGCAGTGAAACGCAGATCTCTATCCGAAACAATCGTCACAAGACCCCGTGCAACTTCACTATGTCCCTAATGTACAAGTCGGCCAAATAATCTATCGAGTCACTTACGCGCATAGAAATAAAATGCGCCGACTTAGTCAATCGGTCAATGACCCACCCAAATGTCATCACTACGCCGTTGAGTCCTCGGAAGGCCCATAACGAAGTCCATCATGACATGCTCCCACTTCTACTCAGCTATAGGCAAGGGTTGCAACAAACCGCTAATGCTCGGCCTTCACTTGTTGACAAGTAAGGCACTTTGATACAAACACAGCCACATCCTTTTTCATACCTCTCCACCGAAACTAACGACTAAGATCATGATACATCTTTGTGCCTCCTGGATGCACCACAAGGCGCGAAGAGTGAAACTCTCAGAGTATTTCCTCTCGGCAAGACTCCGGTACAAATAAGCGATCACGGTATCTCACACTCAAGTCAGGATACATAGTCAAACCTCTTTCTACCTTCCCATTGGAAATCTTCTCTCAGAACGATTCCACCTCAAGATCACCCTTTTGCACTTCCAACACTCGATTCATAAGTGTAGGTTGTGCAACTACTGAAAATAAAGTTGCAGACTCAACAGACTCGCCCAGATGCAAGTCAAACTCATTAAGAACACCCAACATTTCCCATTCTCGGATGGCGATAGAAGCTACACTGCTAACTGACTTCCTACTCAAAGCGTCGGCCACAACATTGGCCTTTCCTGAATGGTAATGTAACTTGAAATCATAATCCTCTATGAATTCCATCCATCTCCTCTGCCTCAAATTCAAGTCCTTCTGTGTAAACAAATACTTCAGACTCTTATGGTCAGAAAACACCTTAAATCTCTTACCATACAGATAGTGCCTCCAAATCTTCAAGGCAAAAATAACAACTGTTAGTTCTAAATCGTGGGTAGGGTAATTCCTCTCATGTATTTTCAACTGCCGTGAGTCATGGGCTACTACTTTATCCTCTTGCAGCAATACACAACCTAGACCTTCCTGTGAAGCATCACAATATACTGAATGACCCAAACCCCTCTCCGGTACAATCAACACTGGAGCAATGGTGAGTCTAATCTTAAGCTCTTGGAACGACTTCTCATAAGTCTCACTCCACACAAATTTGATTTCTTTCCTCGTCAACTTAGTCAAAGGTGAAGCTAGTCTAGAGAAATCTTTTACAAATCGACGGTAATAACCGGCCAACCCCAAGAAACTACGAATCTCGAAAGCATTCTTAGGTTATACCCAATCTTGCACTTCCTCTATCTTGGATGAATCTACAGTCACCCCTTCCCTGGATACCACATGGCCTAGAAACTTAACTTCTTTTAACCAAAATTCACACTTCCCAAACTTAGCATATAGCTCATGGGCTCTAAGCAACTCAAGCACCACTCGCAAGTGTTCCTCGTGCTCCTCCTCACAGGGTGAATTAATCAAAATGCCGTCCACAAAGACAACCACAAAACAATCTAAGAATTCACGGAAGATCCGATTCATTAAATCCATGAACATAGCTGGAGCATTAGTTAGCCCAAAAGGCATCACAAGAAACTCATAATGGCCATACCGCGTACGGAATGCCGTCTTCAGGATATCCTCCTCCCTTACCCTCAATTGATGATAACTCGATTTCAGGTCTATCATAGAGAAACAACAAGACCCCTTCAACTGATCAAATAGATCATCTATACGAGGCATTGGGTACTTATTCTTAACAGTAACCTAGTTCAACTTTTTGTAATCAATACAAAGCCGTAATGCTACATCTTTCTTTTTAGCAAAGAGAGCCGGCGTTCCCCAAAGTAAAGTACTTGGGCAAATAAAACCCTTATCTAACAATTCCTAGAGTTGAATCTTCAACTCACTTAATTTAGCAGGTGCAAATCTATATGGAGCCATAGAAACCGGTGTCGTGCCAGGCATTAAATCAATAGAGAACTCGATCTCTCAGTGAGACGATAAACTGACAAGATCCTCGGGAAAAACATCCGAGTATTCACAAACTACCCTCAGCAATTCAACCCCAAATTTCATCACACTCACTACTCAAAAAGCTAGCAAGGAGACAACTAAGTTCACTCTGCCCACGCAGATCATATACTGGTGATAAGACTCTATCCATCCAGCTTAAGGTACATACAATAATCTTCTGACGGTAGCAATCTATAATAGCCGGGTATGACGATAACCAGTCCATACCCAATATGACATCAAAACTAAGCATGTCAATCAATACAAATGCAAAAGATAATCGACGACCAGCAACCTCGATGTCACAACCACGACATCGCTATCTCAAGACAATCTGACCACCAATAGGTGACTCTACACAAATAGGAGATGCTAACTGTGCCAACTCCAAACCCAAAACTGATGCAAACGCATACGAAATAAAAGAATGGGATGCACCTGTATCAATCAGCACATTAGCAACTGAATTGCAAAACAAAAAGGTACCTCTCACTACAGAAGGAGCAGGTACTAGATCTGGCCCTACAATTGTATACATACATCCAGTAGGCCTCTACTCAACCTGTTCACCCCTCAGAGCATAAGCTTGATGCACAAAATGAGCCGAAGAGACTCCCTTATTGGCCCTCGAGGCCTGTGTTGACTGTGTCGGCTAGTAACTCTGTGTCTGTCTCGAACTAGATGCAGCAGGTGTACCACCCAACTGTGGGCAAAACCTCTTCAGGTGTCCCACCTGCCTGCACTGGTAACAAGTGAGCGGCTGGCCTCTTCCCTGACTCTGGCTCTGAAAACAAGCCGAAGATGATGCTGGTCACTGTCCTCTCCCTCTCTGAGGACAAACTGGAGACTTGTAGCCCAACTGACCACACTTAAAGCAAGTAAAAACTCCCTACTGACCTCTCCCAGAACCTGAACTTGGTATTGGAAAAGTGGACCTCGACTAAGTTCCCTGGGACTGCTGAGGGTAGGAACCCCTGTGCCTCTTACTGTCTCCCTGACTATCCTGACTCCTCTTGGAGCCCCTTATCCTTTCATCTTCTGCCTACATAATAGTTTCAAGGTGGACTGTAGACTGCACAAGGCACCCATAATCTCTAGTCATGGAATGAGCAACTTTATATATTAGCCCGGTCCTTAACCTCTTTTCAAACTCCAAACAACGGTGCTCCTCAGTCGCCACCAAGTCAGGTGCAAGCCTCGATAGACTAGTAAAGGTTGCCTCAAACTCAGCCACTGGCGTGTTCAACTACAACAATTTAGAGAATTGATCTCTTAACTTCTCCCTAACCGTGGGAGGTAGAAATTTATCCTGGAAAGCCTCAACAAAAGCCTCCCAAGTTCCTCCAATGCGCCCACGCACATACTTCCACCACTGACCCGCATCTCCTTTTAACTGGAAAGACGCCAAGGTCACTTTCAACTAATCATCCTCGATGCCAAGCATCTCAAATATCTTCACTAACTGTTCTAGCCACTCATCTGCCTTCAGTGGCTCCCTAGGATCACCTACAAACTCATCCGAATTCGACTAGAAGAACTCCCTCTTCAGAAAAGATGGCCCTACTTCAGCTACTTGGGCTTGGACCTGATTCTCAGCCTTGAGAATGTCCATAGATTCCCTTAATGCTCCGGCCATTTCACGAGCTAAGGCGCCCATGGCCTGATGACTAATTGGTTCAGCCACATTGGCTTGACCAATTCCTTCTTCATGTGCCAGAATGTCATCCGTTATCGGCATCTCATGCCCTATAGGTCTACCACGTCTACCACCACCACGTCCACATCTAGACATCCTAATAAAGGTAACAACAGGAAATTAGCACATTCACCAATGTGATAATGCTAACTCACTTGTGTCCTAATACATTGGACAAAAATAAATCATTCCATGTAAGCACATAGTCACAGAAACACATACGAATTTTATTCCCAAATAATGACCGTCCCACGGCGTTACAAGAGTTCCAATTAGAAATAGCAGTGATCAAGTGCTCTTCTAATAGGACTTCCAGAAAACCGTAGACTCAATCAACATCTTAGGAACCAAATCCCATACCCACATAAGCACATAAGCATGTTATCACATAAGCATACAATACATGCTAACGTCTCAATCAAGCGAGACAAACCTATTATGGTACTAACCATTTCCCACGTATCCAAAGTATTCAAACCCGGTACGCTCTGATACCAAGTTGTAATGCCCCTAAAATAATACAATAAACCTATATCATGTTGAAGAATATAACAAAAATACAATACTTTCATTTATCAGAGTTTACTATTTAACAACTAGTTAAATGCCACGTAGGCTTACATTTTCCCAAGTCATTGCTTGGTTGCACAAAGTGAGTCTCGCTCATTACATCTTAAGCCCTTGGCTTTACAAATAACAAGCATACACACAACAAGACATAATTAAGAAGCTCTTGCTTCCCCCAAAGTCCATCCTCGCTATTGCTTTGGAGGAAACATCTCACCTGCACCTGAAAATGGTATTCCTGTATAGGGTGGGCCAACAGCTCAGTAGAAATAATCTAACACAATATATGAGGTTTAGCAAAGGTATAAATACCACGTACATAAACAATACCGATACTAAAACATCCACAAGGCTAGCATATTCATATGCCACTAAGACCAAACCTCATTTCCATTTTCCTTCAATTCATTTCAAGTTCATATATGCTACTCAATTCATGAGTGAAATTCATTATCTTTCAACAACCAAAATGAGACTACAACTCAATGGTTTCCAATTATGCAAAACACACATAAACACTTCAAATCTGCCATTTTACGGATATTTCATCCGCAGGAATTGGCACCCATGTTTATTTTCTCAAATATGCCATTTTACGGATATTTCGTCCGCGAGAATCAGTACCCATATATATATTTTCTCAAATATTCCATTTTACGGATATTTTGTCCACGGGAATCGGCATCCATATTGTAGACACCCCATTTTTGACCGTCCTCAAGACTTGGATGTCATCATTTGAACACTCAATGATCATCCATGCTCGTGTTCATTTTGAGTTCTTGAAGGTCTCGGCTATGCGCCTTGCCTTACAATCTCTCAACTTATCTGTTTTGTGCTGGGTTGTGGACCAAGGACTTATGGTTTTACTTCTGAGGGAAGAGGGTGGCTTGTTGGCCATCCCCGCAACCCATCGGCTATGGCATGATGCCATCGGCCTTTCTTCCATGCCATCGGCTATAAATGTTGGCCGGTTAGCACTTTTGTTGGTCAGTCGGCACTTATTTTGGTCGATCGGCCATATTTTCTAGCCGAGGCCTTTTCTTTGCCTTTTTTAGGCATTGTGCATGCCAGCTGTGCCAGCTGGTGAGCACAGACTCTCCCCTCCATACACGTGTATGGAGGGATTTGAACCAAAGCTTAGCTTCTCTAAGAAGCTTTGAATTTGATTTCCTATGAGAAGGGAGCCTCCCCTCCCTTTCCAGGGGTTCAGCAAAATAGATATAGAGTTCATATGTCCCTCTCTCTCTATATTTGTGTGTGTGTTGGTGCCTTAAAAGTGTTTTTTGTTCATACTTTTGCACTATAGCACCTAGTAGAATACCTTCCTTTGGTTGCTGAGGCACTAGGAAGTTGGTTTTAGAGTTCTTGGGCTAGTTTTGATCCAAGAAAGTGGCTGGAGTTGTGTTCTTGAAGGTGTTCTTCAAAGGGTGAGCAACTAAACTTTTGTTTCCCCATTTTGGCTTAAGCTTTTAAACCTATTTTCATATTGTTTTAAGCTTAACTATAAACTGAAAAAAGTTCTATTTTTGTGTGCTTAAGATGATTGTTTAAGGTCACTTTTTGGTTGGGGGTTGTCTACCCCCTCTTAGGCCTTGTTTGGCCTTGTTTTGAGCCACCTCTTTTGGCCGTTGTTCTTGCCTTTGCATGACCTTTCTACCACTGAAATCCAGAGGATTTTTAGTGGTTGAAAGGTAGTTTTAGAGTCTTGTATAGGAGAGGGACACCCCTCTCTCCTTATGTCTCATATGCTTGTGTTATTGGCTCATAATGATAGTATGTTTGCTTAGCATGTTTTGATGTCATTTCAGGATGTATTAGGCCTTATTTTTCCGTGTTACACCTCTGTCCAAAGTTGGTTTAATAGCATCTTGCATGCACCATGCACTTGCTTTGCAACCCTCTCATTTGCCTTAACATATATCATGCATTTAGACCATCATGCTTGCATATTTTGGCTCAACTCCAAGGAACTTTTAGTCATATTTCAGCATGCTAAAGCTCTATTTCATGTTGTTTTGATCATACATACATTCCTTTGTATAGCTACCATACATTCTAGCTTGTTAGCTTTGAGGGTCCAAGTCATTAGCACGCACTACTTGGACCTTTTTCATGATTTGGCATCATCTCATATGTTATTTCAATCCATGTTTCATGCTCATATACTTGCATTTGACATCCTTTCAAAGCTTTGAAGAGTTGGTGTCTTATGCCTTTAAGGTTGGGTCATTATGCATGCCTCCATGATTAGGTCTTCGGGATGCCATCTAAGTGTTTTTTGGGGCCTATTGTGACATGCTATATCTCTGTTTTTCATTGGTTAAGTCATGCATGTTTGGTCATAATGGTGTAGTGTAATCCCCTTTGTGGGCCTTACTCGCATCTTGCCTTCGGCCCTTCATTTTGGCTTGTTTTAGTTTTGGCCCTTGCATGTTTTAGACTCCTTTTTAGCATGATTTAGGACTATTTTGGTTGTCCTTGGCTCTTTGGGGCTTGGTTCATGTGGCCTTAGTATAAGCTCCTTGGCTAGCCTTAAGCCTTGAGCCTTCTTGCATGCCATGCTTGCATTGTTTGATTGATTTGGCGTCATTCCATGCTTATTTTCAGAGCTTATAGTGTTGTTACACTTCCACTTTGGTCACTCTTTGAGCACTCTTGAGAGTTGTGCCTTTGTGCCTAAGTGATGGACCAATATGTGTGCATGTTTATCTTGCATTTTGGTGCCTTAGTCTTAGTGTTTTGGCCACTGTTTTGGTATGGCTGAGGCCTATCCATTTTCAATATAAGTCCATGGATCATGTGGTTTGTGTACTGTTGTATGCTTACCGCATTGCATGTCGTTGCATACTTATTGGTGGTATCATTCCTGCATGTCTATCACATTATATGTTTGCATATCTAGGTTGCATAGTCATATTGCATACTTATTGTATATCATGTTGTTTACATGCTAGGTTGCATTGCATTGCATTTGTCATGCTCATGTTACATTGCCTTGCATTTCCATGTTGTATTATACTTGGTTGCATGCATTGCATTGTGTTTGGTTTGGGGTGTCAAACCAAACACGAGGAACGAGGAACGTTCGTACTTGAAGTGATGAAACGTGCCTCAATCCTCGGTCCCCGACGCTCTTGATCAAGCATGATAGAGTTCTAGGAATTCATATGTTTTTGTCGCATTCATTCCACATTGATTCGCACACTTGGCTCATTTGGCCATCATGCATCAACATGCGTAATTGATGGCCCGAGGGTCGAGCACTGCACTCCCTTGAGTTCATGACATGATAGGGAGGGAGTTTGTGCACACATTGCCTTGAAAATGCATTGTCATGCTCTGTTTGTCCTCTGCTGCAGTAAAACAGCATTCTACAGGAAGATATGGCCGGCCGGCCATATTCAGTGTCGATCGACTAAATATTGTTGGCCGAGATCCTCACAAATGGTCGACGACCAATTCCACATGGTCGATGTTCCTATATCTTGGCCTGTGACATCTCACAGTGCTCAGGGAATGGTTTAGAAGCATCATTGAGACTTGTACAGTTTTTAGAGATGTAAAACAGTGCAAACAAAGGCAACATGAGGCATAGCGATGGATTTTCGAGTGGAGCCGAGCATACATGCATTCATCCCTCGTCTCGAGGCCATTTCAGTGTTTTAATAACTTAGAATAGTTATTTATTTCAATTTGGTTTTGTAATTAATTAATTAACTTGTTAGTTAGTTAATTTGTATTATTCTTTCGGACCCTTCGTCGAGAGGGCAAATTTTTTAATAAGTGTGCATGAGTGTGTGAATGTCTTCCAACCCCACATCTTTCTCCCTTTTACTTACCTGCTTTCAATGGTTAGTTTTAGGTCATGTTTCAATTAGCATGCTTATGCTCGCATGTTTGCATCATTCGTCAGTATTGCATGCACCGGGCTCGGCGCATCATACTAACTGCATTGTATTTCAATTCTAAGTTGAATACATGTATTAAATTGTCGCATCTCATATGCCATTCTTAGGATAGCCAAGCCTATCTTAATTACATTTCACATGTGTTGCATTAGCCATTCTAACATGAACTAGGATCATGCATGATTACTAACTAGTTTCTTGTTTTGGCTCGAGTACACTGTGAGTGTTTATGCTTTAGCATCTTGCATGTGTGTGAGTGTTAACATGACAGCATGCTTGCCATGAGGCTAAGTGCTTATGTGATATAACTGCCTGAATGCCTGTGGGTAAAGATTGGATTGCTTGAATTGGAACAATTCATTGAAATCTGTGTTTTAGCCTACTTATGAGTAGCAAACTTCAAACCATTTTCCAAATAAACGGATATGCGATGCCTTGTTCCAAATTAGGCAATCTAGTCTATACTTGTTTTCCTGTGCGCATCACATAGTAATTATAGCTAATAATCGGAATAAGAACACATATGTTTTTAAAACAAAATATCATGCTTAGTACAAGCCGATCTTCGGATCGGGTGAGTGGGAGTGCTCATAGATGACCTTTCCCAATCGTACCCAAGTTCCCAAGCCGAGGCAACTTTGGTGATGACGGACACATGGCCTTAGGCAACGAGTCAGGGTTTCCTAAATTCCCCAAAAACAAAATATTTAGGTGGCGACTCTGTGTCTGGCAAAGCAGTCCATGTTTGGCATTTCTTTCTTAAAAATTAGTTTTCCAAAACGATTTACCGAATTTAGACTCTATGGTGATTTATCGGTCTCGCATTGTACTTTGTAGGATTAGATTCAGAACCGTGACAATTCGAATTCGAACTATGGAAAAGCATAGGACCTCGGGGCGCGTCCACACACACATATATATATATATATATATTCTCAAATATGCCATTTTACGGATATTTCGTCCACGGGAATCGGCACCAATATATATATATATATATATATATGATTTTGGGTCTTTCACCCAGGACACTCCGGCCAGCTTGCTTTCAGCAGAGTCCATCCCCTTTCTCCTCCCAAATAAACATACATATCCAATGTATTTATAAACATAATCATATGTAATGACAACCAACATTTGATTAGCATTAAATCGCCTAATCCTCATGCAATTTCTACAATAATCATAGCTATCCTCCACCGATAGCCCAATACATTCATCTCTAAACAGATATTCATTCTCAAGATAAGTAGTTATTCCCAACTTCCAAAAGTGTAAGACAATACATATCTAATTTCACCATCTATACCCATAACCTTCCAATTTCACATTTTCAATGCTAATCCCAATTATTTATACAAAATAATAATTTAATCAAAATTAGGGCAAAATCTCTCTCTTTCCAAATATCAACCCAAACACCAAAATCAACTATTTTGGCACAACATGATCTTATATTCAAGCCTCATACTCAATTTCCTCATATTCATCAAAAACCCCTCTTTTCATTTCACACCCAAATCCTAGATTTGTCCAAACCACAACCAAATCTCATCATCCATACGCAATAGCAAATAACTAAGCTAAAAACCATATTAGAGTGTGGAAAATCCCTACCTCAAGCTTAGAAGAGAAGATAAGCAAAACAAGGTTAAAAATCCAAAGATGTTGAAACCAACTTCTACTTGGATCAAAACGAAACTCTTGACAAGCTCAACACTTAATCTCAAAGAGCAAGGCAAGAGATGCTTCCAAAAGAGTAGATCTAAAGATCTTTGAGCAAAGTGATTTTGGAGAGGGAGAGAGTGTGTGATGGTTTGGAGAGGAGAAAGAGAAGAAAAGTAAAGAAAAGGTTAAGTGAGGGACCTATTTATAATGCTAGGTCATAATGAAATAAAGTCCCAAAGTCAATCCCAAAAGATCAAGTCAAAATCCCCAAAAATTAGGCCCAAAACCGGACTGAAATCTAGGAAAAAAGGTTGCAGGGGTTGACCCTATGCAGAAACTTTTGTTTGACAACATGCAAGAGGGTCGACCTCTCCCAGACTGGTGTCTACCCTATTTTCCAGTAACCAACATAGACATAAGAGGGTCGACCCTCTCTAGTCTGGTGTCTACCCCATTTTCCAGCAACACTTCCAGAAACATCACCAATAGGTAAGGGTCGACCCTTAGGAAGGCTGGTGTTGACCCTAGCATAGAATTTCTAAGTTTCCACAGAACTTTTGACAAGAACAAGTGTGAATAAACAAACCCAACAAGTTTAAATCGGATTATACTCCTCCAAAACCAACCACAACAACACCAAAGATTTCCAAAATAAAAATAAAGGATTCAAATACACTTTCCAAAAGCTTTGAAGAACACAAGTGTTATAGGTACATCTCACAGAACATATCACATATCGTCTTCCGACTAGAGTAATCGGTTCCGGATACCGATTAAACACATATCACCACAATGAAGTGGCTAACGAGATCTCGTAATCAATCATGTGTCATGGACCCGCATTTATATGCCGTCCCCCATGACTTGGGACTACTTGTGGATGCCATAATATATTTCCAAATAGGACATTTGTTCACATGATCAAAATAGCATTTTAGAACTTATCGCTTAACGGTAACAGTTAAAACATAATTCATATCAACATATCTTTACAGAAATGTTACTCACAGTGGCCTTCCAATACCTATTGTTCGGTCTTCGAGTCTTGACCTACAAACACAAATATTCATAGCACAATTTCTCAATATACATTCGAGTCAATCAGTCGATTCTTAACCTTCTTCGGTTTATCTGTTACTTGTTCGTTCGGTTTTTTCTATTCTTTATTTAATTTCTTTCATGCGTATAATATGCATATGGATGTGTATGACACGTGAAAATCATGTAAATGAAGGCCCATAAATCAAAAAACGGAAAAATAATAAAATTAGAAAATTCTATTTTGTTTGGCCGCACGTGCGGTGGTGAGGCAGTGTGCACTTTGAGCCAAAAGAGGCCCGGCTGCTCGTGTGGTGGCCCAGACCACTCGAGCGGTCTGGGTGTAAAACTAGTCCGAAATTCTGCTTTGAAATGAAACTCCTTCTTTTGCAAAAAATTAACTTCAAATTCATGAAAATCAAGGCCCAAAACTCATGAAAACAACTTGAGCTTCCTACTTCTAACTTCAACTAAAAATCATAACTTCACAACAAAATCCAAATGTCCATGTAAAAATTCAGAAACTTGAATTAAGTTGGTAAAAAGCAAAAACATGCATATAAGAGTTCCATTTTTTGAAATCTATGGAGTTTTCTCTTTAAATCTCATAAACCATGCAAGAAATCAAGTATATGAGCATGACTCGTATGAATTTAGGCCATGCATGTTAAGTTTATGTGTTAATTACTTCAATTAATGCCATGCATGATAGATTCATGAACTAATTTCTTTAATCCACCTCTTAACTAGGCTTGCATGTTCTAAACTTTCAATGACAACCACAAAAGTCCCAATAACCATGAATACATCTTAATTACACCAACCTCTTAAAAGATTATGAGTATGGATGTCTTAATTTCAAGAAATTGGGTTGAAACTCCTACCTTGAATTGACAATTCATAAAGATGGAAGCTAGGTCTTCAACGTTCTTCTCTAGAGCTTCTCTCAACCTTGAGTCTCTTTCTCTCAAGAAATGTCTCGCAACAAAACCCACTTACTCTCTCCCTCAAACATATCTCTTCCTTCTTAACTAGATGAATAGAGTTAGGAGATTATTTTATTCGCTAATTTTATCTTAAGCCTTAGTTAATTATAAAATTACCTAATAATTAACATTACCTAAATTAATTCATTCCTCATCATACACATCATAATCTAATTTAAATTAAACTAAATTTAATCAAACTAATATGAATTAGTCTCTGATTGTCTCTTCCAACCAATTAATTTAATCTTGTATAAATTATGATTCAAACATATTTAATTTAATTTAATCTAATCTAATTAATTTGATCTGAATCACTTTTTAATTAAATTTCACAATAGACTCTAAAAATTACGCTAATCACAATAAAATGATCAATTTTAGTTTATGTTACCTTTGCGGCCCTCAATTCAGATTTTTAACAGAATTTAGAATAGATTCAAATTCATATATGTAGACACCCCATTTTTGACCGTCCTCAAGACTCGGACGTCACCATTTGAGCACTCAGTGGTTATCCATATTTGTGTTCATTTTGAGTTCCCGGAGGTCTCGGCTGTGCGCCTTGCCTCAGGATCTCTCAACTCAACTATATTGTGTTTTGTTTTGCCCCAAACACTTGTGTTTTTGCTTTGAAGGGTAGGGAGTGGCTTGTTGGCCATCCCCACACCTCACCGGCCTTTCCCATACATCACCGGCCATGGCTTAAGGCCACCGGCTTCGTTTTCTTCCCACCGGCCATTAGTGATGGTCGGTCGGCTATTTGGATGGTCGACCGGCACTCTGTTTGGCCGATGGCCTCCTTTTCTGGCCGATAGCACCTTTTTTCCTTTTACAGGCATAATGCATGCCAGATGTGCCAGCTGGAATGCACGACCCTCCTCCCCATGCACGGGTGTGGCTGTTTTGAACCTTTGACCCTTTTGATCCAACTTCTTGCACCCTTTGCTCAAGCTTCTTGAGGAAGCTTGACCCTTTGTCTTAGCTTCCTCAAGAAGCTTGCACCCTTAGCTTAGCTTCCCTTGGAAGACTTGACCCCTTTAGGATAGCGTCTCTTGGAAGCTTAGCCTTTTCCATTGTCCATATAAGAGTCCCCTCCTCCTCTTTTGTGTTGGTTCAACAAAATTAGACCTAAAACATATATATTTTGATATATATACATCTTCTCTCTCTATATCTCCCTCTCTCTCTCTTCATTTGTGTGTGTTTGAGGACCTAAAAGTGTATTTAGTTCTTAGTTTTGTACTAAGTCACCTACTATTACACCATACTTCGACTTTGGAGGTCTTGAGGGTTTGTTCTTGGAGCTTTGGGTCGGTTTTGATCGGAAGAAGAGGGCTGAGCTTGCTGTTCTTGAAGTGTTCTTCAAGGGTAACACTTTTTGCTTTATATTCCCCAATCTTGCACTAGTCTTTAACCTATCTTGCATACTGATTTAAGCTTTGTGTATAACTTAAAAAAGTCTTGTATTTGCATGCTTAAGATCTTTCATTAAGGTCATTTTGGTGTTGGGGGTCGACCTCTCCCTTTAGGCCTTGTTTGGCCTTTTTTGTGCTCTCTTTGATAAGCTTTGGGGACTTTTGTGTATTGGCCTTCTCACCACTGAAATCTAGTGGATTTTCAGCGGTGAAGAAGGGGTTTTGAAGTCTTGCATAGGGGAGGGACACCCCTCTCCCTTAGTCTCTCTTTTGTTTGCATTTTTGGCCCATAAGGATAGCATGTATGATTAGTTGTTTTTGGCTTCATTTTAGAGGTTTTTGGGTGTTATTAGGTCATATTATGCCTCTATTTTTGGTCGGATTAGTGACCCCTTCCATGTTTCATATACTTGTTTTGTATTCCTCTCTTTTGCCTAGAAGTGCATCATGTATTTAGTCTACCATGCTCTCATGTTTTGGCCTAACTTTGTGAAGTTCTTAGCCATGTCTTACCATGCTTGAGGTCTGTTGGGAACTGTTTTCGTCATATTTGCCGTGTTTAGGGTAGCCCCTTTGTATTTTGGCTTGTGAGCCTTGAGGGTGTGAGTCATGAGCATGCTTTAGTCGAGTTATTTCAGTGATTTGGAATCACTTCTCATGCTATTTCAGTCCCTAATCCATGCTTGTATGCTTACATTCATCATCCCTTTCATGCCTTAAAGGATTGATCTTTTATGCCTAGAAATGAGTCATTGTGTATGATACCATGTTTAGGCATTTGAGGCTACCATATCAGTGGGTTTTGGGGTGTATTTTGATGCATAGAAACTCTATTTTTGGTTGCTTAGTTCACGCCATGAGTGCTTGGGGTAGGTGTTGAGCAATGCTCTCTTTTGTGACCTTGAATCCCTTCCATTTTGCATCCATTCCCTAGCATGTTTTGGCATCATTCTTGGCATGCTTTTCAGAGTTTAACATGAGTGTTTAATGTCCACGTATATCACCTTTGAGTGTTCTTAAGAGTAGCCCTCCATGCTTGGGTGATGGGCCTTGGTGTGTGCACACTTGCATGCATAATTTGCCCCCTTTTGCATCATCTTTTGGCCACTGTTTTGGGGTGTGGCTGAGGCCTCCCATTTTGGTTTAAGTCCCTCCTTGTGTATAGTTGCATGTTTGACATATTGCCTCTAATTACATGCTTACATTATACCATGCTTGCATCACATGTTAGGTTGCATCGCATTGTAGCATTGCATACTTGGCACATTACATTCTTGCATGATAGGTTACCTTGCATTTGGCATGCCTTGTAACTTAGCCTCATGTTGCATATTCGAGCCACGTTGCATTTTTTAGCCATGTTTGTATACATGCATTGCATGGTTTGGTTTGGGGTGTCAAACCAAGCATGAGGGGTGAGGTGTGTTCGTACTCAAAGTGACGAAACACGCATCAACCCTCGGTCGCCAATGCCCTTGACCCCAACATGATAGGGCATAAGGCATTCATCTCTTTTATGCATGCATTTACATTAAGTTGCAAACTTGGTGCCTTAGGCCATCATGCATCGAAATGCGTGATTGGTGGCCCGACTACTGAGGGTCACACTCCCATGAGTCCATAGCATGATTGGGAGAGTGGCCATGCATACATTGCTTTGAATTTCCTTGCCATGCACTGTCTACCCTCTACTGCTGTCAAAAACAGGTTTCTGCAGGAAGAAATGGCCGGCCGGCCACATATAGTGCCGACCAACCATCAATGTCCAGTCGGTGGTGTAACTTTTGGCCGATAAGCCCATCCCCATGGCCGGTGAACTTGAATTGTGGCCGGTGACACCCCAGAGCACTTAGAGGGTGATTCAAAATGGGTCTGGGGACTTTCAGAATTTTCAGAGGAGCAAGATAGTGTAAACAGAGGCAACAGTGGCATGGCACGGGTTTCCGGCGGGACGAGTCGAGCATGCATCATCCTAGCATTCCGAGGCGGGGCTGCGGCCATCCTCTTTCTGCATTTAATTTGTTAATTAAATAGAAGATATGTAATATTTAATTAGTTAGAAGAGTTAATTATTTATTTGTTTTGTAATATTTATTCGGACCCTCCGAGCGGGGCAATTGTGTAATAAGTGTGCGTGAGTGTGTGTATGTCTTCCAACCCCACGTCTTTCTTCCATTTTATTTACTAGCTTTCGATGGTTAGTTTAGGGCATGTTTCAATTAGCATACTTATGATAGCATGTTTGCATACATTTATTCGTTTTGGCATGCACCGGGCTCGGCGCATCATATTAACTGCATTTGTATTTCAATCCTAAATTGAATACGTGTTAGCTGTAGCATTTCACATGTCATTTTAGAATAGCCGAGCCTATTGTAGTTGCATTCCTGCATGTGTTACATTAGGCATTTATGTATAATTAGGGCCATGCATGGATTTCTAACATAGTTTTTGTTTTGGCTTGGAGTACTCTGTAAGTCTTTTCGCTTTAGCATCCTTGCATGCGTGTGAGTGTTGCCATGACAGCATGCTTACCATGAGGCTATTTGCTTATATGATATAACTGCTTGAATGCCTGTGGTGGAGGTTGAATTACCTGAATTGGAATAATGCATTAAAACTGTGAGTTTTAAGCCCACTAGATAGTGGCAAAACCATTTTTTCTAAGCCCACCCGAAGGTGGCAAAATCTGCATTTTAGCCTACTTACGAGTAGCAGACCATTTTCAAAACAAACATGAAATG
Source organism: Camellia japonica (assembly GCA_030407325.1). Taxonomy (NCBI): domain Eukaryota; kingdom Viridiplantae; phylum Streptophyta; class Magnoliopsida; order Ericales; family Theaceae; genus Camellia; species Camellia japonica. Next base: position 114,666,568 of record JAPPVO010000013.1, on the reverse strand, counting down.
TTTTGTTCCAATTCAGGCAATCCAATCTATACTTGTGTGTTGTGCGCATCACATAGTAAATCTAGGCTAATAACTGGAATAAGAGCTCATAATATTTTCAAAACAAGATATCGTGGTTAGTAGAGGCCGATTTTCTGATCGGGCGAGCAGGGGTGCTCATAGCTGACCTTCCCCAATCGTACCCAAGTTCCCGAGCCGAGGCAACTTTGGTGATGACAGACACGTGGCCTTAGGCAAACGAGTCAGGGTTTCCTAAATTTCCCCAAAATAAAATATTTAGGTGGCAACTCTGTATCTGGCAAAGCAGTCCATGTTTGGCACTTCTTTTCTAAAAATCTGTTTTCTCAAAACGATTTGCCAGATTTGAACTCTTTGGTTCAGATTAAGAACCGTGACTAAAATGGAGTCCGAACTGTAGCATGGAGCCCACGAGCACGTCTACAATATACAATAACATAATTCAACTCACACATGGCACATATCACAATTAAAAGTAAACACATAATTAAATTAATATAATCATGATATGCATTTTAGGGTCATTACAATAAGTTTGTTGCTTTCAATTTAAGGCTAAAGATAGGTTTTCGACAAAAAGAAAGAACCCTAATTATCTGGGTGTTGGGTTATCTGAGAAGAAGAAATGCAATTACCTTCAGTCTTGCATTCATCAACCTGCATCCCTCAAATAGTCCTTGTGGACAAAATTTTCTTGGAAGTTCCTTTAAAAATCTCAAAATTTTTATCTTTCAATCATGTGAGCTATTTTTCATTTTTGGCATAGGGTGCATGTGTATCTCTATCAGAGGGTTTTGTAAAAGCAATACCCAATAACATTTATTGTCATGTTTCATAGTTATGTATGCCCAAGCCCAATAGCCTTTGTAATAGTTAAAATATTTGATTTGCTTGAGAACTACAATATTGTTTTCTTTGAGTATAATCGATCTCTGGTACATCTGAATCATATCTTACCTTTAGTTTGTTCAAGATTAATGATTTGCAGGATTTTTTTATTATTTTATTGTTTTTTGTGAGCTGAATGAACATATGCTTGGAATTTGTTAAAGATTTGATAGGGGAATACATTGAAAAGGGAGCATTAGCAGTTGTTTTGTCAGATGCTATATTTGATAAAGAGGTAATGGATCAAAGAAATTTTGATCAAATATGTCAACTTTCCCATCTTGCAGCTTTGAGGGGCAATGAAGTTGTACAAAGGTGGGAATTTGAGTCTTCTGTTGCATATGATTTTTAGTTAACCATTAGATTATTTTGCTGGTGATGGTAGAATTGTAGAGGGGGAAAAAAAAGACAAAAGGAAGGAAGGGAAAAGAAATGATTTGAGACAATAAAGAGAGAGAAACTTAGGGTTCTCTCCCTCATTTGCTAATATTTATGTTAAATGAGTTCAAAGTACAAAGTATATAGCGATCCAGGTTTTACCCCGACCTTGTTGTGTACCAGACTCGGGTTCCGTGGTTGTATATTGTTCTCTATATCTTATTTTCATCCTTTAATTCTTTGCATTTGAGTTTTGGGACGTGTTGGGTGAATTTGGAACAGGTTGGTTGTGAGTTGGTCCAAGTGGTTGCTGTCCAGGTTTTGGCCTCTTCGTTTGAGCGAGGCATTTTGTGCTCGAGCGAGCCTTGGGTTTTTCTCTTCGCTCGAGCGAGCACTCTTGTGCTCGAGCGTGTGTCTGCGTCTTTGTGAGACCTGAAGGTTGGTATTCTTCACTCGAGCGAGCCTTCTTGCACTCGAGCGAGCTCTGTGTTATATGTTCCTTCACTCGAGTGAGCACTCTTACGCTCGAGCGTGCGTCTGCGTTGGTGGCAAACCTGAAGCCTTGCATTGTGCACTTGAGCAAGGTATTTGTTGTGTCTGGTCGCTCAAGCGACAACTCCTTCGCTTGAGCAAGCCTCGCATATATCAATTCGCAGCAGAGCTCTTCTTCTTCACTTTTTTTTCTTATTTTCACTCAAAACCCTAGATCTGACTGTCTCTCTCTCTACAAATACACCTCGTTCTAGGGTCTTTCTACCCTACTCCCTTTGTTAAAAAGCTAGAGGATTGCGTGGGCTTTCTTTTGATCCGAAAAAGTTTGGGTTTGGAGCATCTTGAGTTTCTCTCTTCTTCTCCTTTGAGCTTCTCCATTTGAGGTAGGGATAATCTACTCTTTAATATGAGTTTTGACCTAAATATTAGTCATTTTGTATAAATGGTGGGATATGGGAAGTTTGGGTGAAGTTAGGGTTTTGAGTTTTAAATTGTGAAATAGAGGTTTTCTAATTTTGGGCTCCATTGTGTATGTGAGGTCCCGAGATAATTGATGAAATTGAGGCTTGGGGTTTGATGTTTGAAAAGGGGAAGATTTGCCCTAATTGGAATTGAATAAAATATTTAGTATAAATATGAAATTGGTTTGAGAATTATGAAATTGGAGGAAATTATGATTAAATGATGTAGTTGGATTGATAAATCACTCACCTATGGGCAAGTTGATAATTTATCTGTTTAGAAATAACTGTTTTGGGCTATCAGTGGAGGATAGCCATGATTGTTGTAAAAACTACATGATGATTAGGTAAACTGAAACTAATCAATTGGATTATGTCATTGAACATGACGGCTGGATTAACACATTGAATATGTGATTTAATTGGTCATTGTACATGTCAACGTATTTAAATACATTATATATGTATCTTTGTTTGGGAGGAGATAGGGGATATACTCCATTGTTTGGGAGGAGATAGGGGATGGACTCCATTGATAATTAAGTTGGTTGGAGTATCTAGGGTGAAAGTTTCGAAATCTTGTATATATTTGGGTGCCGGTCCCTCAGACGTAGTTCCGTAAAATGGCAAGAAAATAGAAGTGTGTGAATGATGTTTATGATTGAAGTGTTGACAATATGAGTTGTAGTCTCATTTTGAATTAATATGGATAAATAAATGGAAGTGGATTGAAATATAGATGTCAATGTTGATTGGTTATGGAAAGGGGTGTAAGTTGGTTCACAAGTGTTAAACATTTATCGGATGCTAATGTTTTAGTTAATTCTCATATATTGTTTACCATATTTCTATTGGGCTTTGGCTCACCCTACTTGGGACACCATTTTTCAGGTACAGGGGACATGCCGCCTCCAAGGTCTTAGCTTGGGAGGTTTAGGAGTTGAAGACTCTCTTTTGTTATTTTGTTTTGATGTTAAATATATATAGGGGTGTGCATAATACCGTCGAAACCGCCGAAACCGCCAAAACCGCACCGAGCCGCACCGCCAAGGCAAATTCGTTATTATTTGCCAATCGAACCGCCGGTTTTTGGTAAGAAAAATGGCAAATTCTAGTGACATTTTTATCAATCCGCCGGTTTCTATTTTTCTTCCAAACCGCACCGACCCGCACCGCTATTAAATTATGTTTTATAAGATTCTAAAAATTCTTTTTTACTTAGGTTTGCTTGTTGTTCTATACCTTAGAATATAGTATTACATTACTGCTCGAAGGGAATTCAAGATGTCAGTAATCCAAAATAAAGTTGGATTCCAATTCACTTTTCAATCTTTTTTTTTTTTTTTTTCTGGCTATGTTGCAAACTTGCATCAGCTCACTTTTCAATCTAAATACTTTTCAACAGTAAACATTTTCAATATATTGTAAACCCTGAATGATATTAATTTTATGTATTGTATTTGATCATTGTAGCTTCCACAGATGCTTGTAATGAACTGATGGCATAGTCGTTGATATTATCATGTTGTTGCTACACTTGCTGCATCAGAAGAAAGCTTCGCAAGATGCTTAACATCACGGTATCTCTCGTCTTTTTTTTACTCTTTGATTTAATTTTGTAATTTGAATTATATTTTTTATAAACCGCCAAGGCAAATCCGCCATTATTTGCCAACCGAACCGCCGGTTTTTTATAAGGAAAATAGCAAATTCTAGTGACACTTTTATCAATCCGCCACCCGCCATACGGTTTCTACTTTTCTCTCAAACCGCACCGACCCGCACCGCGCACACCCCTAAATATATATTCAAGCCAAGGGCTTTCTATGTATAAAGCTAGGGCTCTGTTTTGTTGTAACCAAGTTTTCACTTGGAAAGATGTAAGCCCGTAGGGCACTCATTTTGTTAGTAGTAGTCAAAGTTATATGTAATATTTTGTAAAGTAAACTCTGATGAATGAAAAGATGTCATTTCTATTATGCTTTATGAATTTTATGAATGGTTGGACTATGCCTTATTTTGAGGGCGTTACAACTTGGTATCAAAGCGTACCGAATTTGAATACTTTGGATATATAGGAAGTGGTTAGTACCACAATGGGTTTGTCTCGCTTGTTAGAGACTTAAGTGTAATGTTATGTGCTTATATGATAACATGCTTATGTGACTATATGGGTATGGAATTTAGTTTCTAGGATGTTGATTGGGTACATGGGTTTTTGGGAGTCCTGTTGGAAAGGCACTTGATCACTACCATTTCTAACTGGAACTCTAGCAACGCCACAGGACAGTCATTATCCGGAAATGAAATTCGTATGTGTTTATGTGGTTATGTGTTTATGTGGAGTGAATTACAGTTGTCCAACGTATTGGGACGCGAGTGAAATAGCTCGGCACATTTGTGAATGTGCTAATTTCTTTGTTATCTTTATTAGGATGTCAGGACGAGGTCGTGGTGGTAGGCGTGGTAGGCCTAGGAGGTAGGAGATGCCTATATCGGATGAGAATCTGACACAGGAGAAGGGAGTTGGTCAGGCCAATGTGGCCGAGCCAGTAGGTCAGTAGGCCATGGGCACCTTGGCCCGTGAAATGGCTAGAGCACTAAGGGAATCTATGGACATTCTCGGGGTTGAGAATCAAGTCCAGGCCCAAGTAGCTAAGGCAGGGCCGTCTTTTCTGAAGAGGGAGTTCTTCCGGTCGAATCTGAATGAATTTTTGGGTGATCCTAAGGAGCCACTGAAGGCTAATGAGTGGCTTCAGCAGATGACGAAGACGTTTGAGATGCTCGGCATCGAAGACGGAGGTTTGAAAGTGACCTTGGCATCCTTCCAGTAGAAGGGAGACGCAGGTCAGTGGTGGAAATATGCGCGGGGGCACATTGGAGAGACTTGGGAGGCCTTTGTTGAAGCTTTCCAGGAGAAGTACTTGCCTACTACGGTGAGGGATAAGTTGATGGATCAATTTTCTCAACTCAAGAAATTGAATACACCAGTGGCAGAGTTTGAGGCCACCTTTACTAGTTTGTCTAGGTTTGCACCGGAGTTAGTGGCGACTGAGGAGCGCCGATGTTTGGAGTTTGAGAAGAGGTTGTAGATCAAGCTCATGTTCAGAGTTGCCGGGTCCATGATTAGAGAGTATGGGCACCTTGTGGAGGCTGCAGCCCATTTGGAGACTATCATGCATGCAGAGGAGGAGAGGATGAGCGGCTCCAGGAGGAGTCAGGATGGTCAGGGGATAGTAAGAGGCAGAGGGGTTCTAACTCTCAGCAATCCCAGGGAGTGCATTCGAGGTTTACCTTTCCAGTACCGAGTTTGGGTTCTAGAAGAGGCAGTCAGGGAGACATCACTTGTTACAAATGTGGTCTGTTGGGCCATAAGTCTCCGGCTTGCCCATAGAGGGGAAGAGGGCAGTGTGCAGCATCATCTTCAGCTCGTTTTCAGGGCCAGAGTTAGGGCAGAGTCCAGCCACTCATTTGTTATCAGTGTAGGCAGATGGGGCACCTAAAGTGGTTTTTCCCACAATTAGGTGGCACACCTGGTACGTCTAGTTCAAGACAAACACAGAGTCACCAGCCAGCGCAGTCAGTTCAGGCCTCGAGGGCCAATCAGGGAGCCTCTTCGGCTCAGTCTGTGCAGTAGTCTTATGCTCCGAGAGGTGAGCAGGTAGATCAAAGACCTTCAGGGCACGTGTATGCTGTTATAGTGCCGGATCTTGTACCGGCTCCATCTGCTGTGAGAGGCACCTTTTTGTTTTGCAACTCGGTTGCTAATGTGTTGATTGATACGAGTGCATCCCATTCCTTTATATCTTCTGCATTTGCATTTGTTTTGGGATTGGAGTTGGTGCAGTTAACATCTCCTATTTGTGTGGTATCACCTATTGGGGGCAAGATGGTTTTGAAACAGGGGTGTCAGGGCTGTGATATAGAGGTCGCCGATCGTCGGCTTCCCTTTTCTTTTGTGTTGATGGACATGTCTGGGTTTGATGTAATTTTGGGTATGGATTGGTTATCGTCATACCAGGCTGTTACAGATTGCTATCGTCAAAGGTTACTATGTATACCTTGAGCGGAGATTGTTTTCATTTCTTGGGGGATCGAGTTGGTAGAGTTTTACCACTAGTGTATAATCTGTGTGGGCGGAGTGAGCTTAGTTGTCTTCTCGCTAGCTTTATCAGTAGTGAGTGTGATGAGGCCCAGGCTGCATTGCCAAGAGTGGTTTGTGAGTGCTCGGATGGTTTTCCCGAGGATCTTGTTAGTTTACCACCTTATCGAGAGATCGAGTTATCCATTGACTTAGTGCCTGGCACGGCACCGATTTCCATGGCACCCTATTGTTTTGCCCCAGCCAAGTTGAGTGAGTTAAAGATTCAACTCCAGGAGTTGCTAGATAAGGTTTTTATTCACCCTAGTACTTCGCCTTGGGGAGCACCGGCCCTCTTTGCTAAGAAGAAAGATGGGGCTTTGAGACTTTGCATTGATTACCGAAAATTGAACCGGGTTACAGTTAAGAACAAATACCCTATGCCTCCTATAGATGATCTATTTGATCAGTTGAAAGGATCCCATTGTTTCTCTAAGATAGACTTGAGATCGGGTTACCATCAATTGAGGGTCAGGGAGGAGGATATCCCGAAGATGACATTCCGTACGCAATATGGCCACTATGAGTTTCTGGTGATGCCTTTTGGGCTAACCAATACCCCAGTTGCGTTTATGGACTTGATGAACTAGATCTTCTGGGAGTTCTTAGATCGCTTCATCGTCATCTTTGTGGACGACATTTTGATTTATTCACCTTCTGAGGAGGAGCATAAGGAACACTTGCGAGTGGTGTTGGAGTTGCTTAGAGCCCATAAGCTGTATGCTAAGTTTGGGAAGTGTGAGTTCTGGCTAAGAGAGGTTAAGTTCTTAGGCCATGTGGTATCTGGGAAAGGAGTGCCCGTAGATTCATCCAAGATAGAGACGGTGCAAGATTGGGCATAGCCTTAGAATGCCTTTGAGATCCGTAGTTTCTTGCGGTTGGCCAAATATTACCGTCGGTTTGTGAAGGATTTCTCTAAGCTAGCTTCGCCTTTGACTAGATTGACGTGGAAATGGGCCAAATTTGTGTGGAGTGAGACTTGTGAAAATTCGTTCCAAGAGCTTAAGGTTAGACTTACCACCACTCCAGTCTTGATTATTCCGAAGAGGGGTTCAAGCTATTCATTGTATTGTGATGCCTCACGAGAGGGTTTCGGTTGTGTACTGATGCAAGAGGGGAAAGTAGTAGCTTATGGCTCACGTCAGTTGAAAACACACGAGAGGAACTACCCTACTCATGACCTAGAGTTAGCAGTTGTGATTTTTTCCTTGAAGATTTTGAGGCACTATCTTTATGGTGAGAGATTCGAGGTGTTCTTGAATCACAAGAGTCTGAAGTATCTATTTACACAGAAGGACTTGAATTTGAGGCAGAGAAGGTGGATGGAGTTCATAGAAGATTATGACTTCACGTTGCATTATCATCCAGGAAAGGCCAATGTTGTGGTCGATGCCCTAAGTAGGAAGTCTATTAGTGATGTAGCTTGTATTGCTATCCGGGAATGGGAGATGTTGGGTGCTTTTGGTGAGTTTGACTTGCATCTAGGCGAGTCTGTTGAATCTGTAGCCTTGTTCTTTGTGGTTGCACAACCTACACTTATGGATCGAGTGTTAAAAGCACACAAGGGTGACTTTTAAGTAGAATGCCTCTGGGAGAAGATCTCTAGTGGGAAGGTAAAGAAGGGTTTGATTGTGTATCCCGACCTGAGTGTGAGGTACCAAGACTGCTTGTTTGTGCCAGAGTCTTACCGAGAGGAAGTACTCCTAGAGTTTCACCATTCACGCCTTGCGGTGCATCCGGGAGGCACAAAGATGTATCATGATCTGAGTCGCCAGTTTTGGTGGAGGGGTATGAAGAAAGATGTAGCGGTGTTTGTGTCGAAGTGCCTTACTTGTCAGCAAGTGAAAGCCGAGCATCAGAGGCCAGCGGGTTTGTTGCAACCCTTGCCTATAGCCGAGTGGAAATGGGAGCACATCACGATGGATTTTGTCATGAGTCTTCCGAGGACTCAACGGGGTAGTGACGCCATTTGGGTGGTAGTTAATTGGTTGACTAAGTCAGCGCACTTTATTCCTATGCGTGTAAGAGATTCAGTAGATTATCTTGCACTTGTACGTTCGGGACATAGTGAGGTTGCACGGGGTCCCAGTGTCGATTGTCTCAGATAGAGAACCACGTTTTACTGCTAGGTCGTGGCAAAGTTTGCAGAGTGCCTTGGGCACTACATTGACTTTTAGCACAACTTACTATCCTCAGACTGACGGGCAGTCTGAGCGCACTATTAAGATCCTTGAGGATATGCTTCAGGGTTGTGTCCTTGACTTTAAAGGGTCGTGGGAGAGACACTTGCCCTTAGTGGAGTTTGCCCACAATAACAGTTTCCAATCGAGTATTGGTATGGCACCGTTTGAGGCCTTGTATGGCCGACTATGCAGATCTCCAGTGTGTTGGGCCGAGGTGGGTGATGCACCTTTGTTAGGTCCAGAGTTAGTTTGGGAAACGACGGAGAAAGTGACACTTATCCGTAAGAGGTTGGTTACAGCCCAGAGTCGCCAAAAGAGTTATGCTGACTGTAAGAGGAGACCTTTGTCATTTGAGGTGGGTGATCACATCTTTCTGAAAATATCACCTAGACGGGGTTTGATGAGGTTTGGCAAGAGTAGGAAGTTGTCCCCTCAGTTTATTGGCCCTTTTGTGATCCTTGAGCGAATTAGGGAAGTTGCCTACCGTTTAGCATTGCCGCCACAACTATCCGGAGTGCATGACGTGTTTCATGTTAGTATGCTTCGGAAATATGAGCCAGATCCATCACATGTGTTGGATTGAACCGACTTAGAAATAAATGAGGATGCTTCCTTTGAGGAGAGACCGATGAGAGTCTTGGATAGACGGGACCAAGTCTTGCGAGGCAAGACGATTCCCTTGGTCAAAGTATTGTGGAAACATCACGAAGTTGAAGAAGCCACTTGGGAACGTGAATTGGAGGTCTGAGAGAAATATCCGGACCTGTTTGTTAATGTTTGAGTATATGTTGGAAATTTTGTTTTGTTAATGAACTCTAAAAACATTGAATATGTTTTGTATTGTAAAACATTGTATATGTTTTGGATTATGGAAGTATTGTAATTGTTGAATATCTCTCGAAATGTGAGTTTAATTTAAACATTGTACATGTTGAATGTGTTTTAGAAATGCAAATATGCAATTAACATTGAATATGTTATGGAGATATGCGATATGTGTATTGAAATTAGTTGAATTTCGAAGGCATGCATGTTGGTAATGTATGTTGAATTATATCTTGCAAAAATTGTTCTCTTGAGAAGAAATTGAATGACCGGTGGATGGGTCATGATGGTGAGTGTGGAATTGTAATCGTGTTGAAAATTGAATAATAATAAAAATAAAAAAATAAAATAAAAAACTTATGCTAAAATTTCGAGGATGAAATTCTTTAAGGGGAGGAGATTATAGCGATCCAAGTTTTACCCCGTCCTTGCTGTGTACGAACTCGGGTTCTGTGGTTGTATATTGTTGTCTATATCTTATTTTCATCCTTTAATTCTTTGTATTTGAGTTTTGGGATGTGTTGGGTGAGTTTGGAACAGGTTGGTTATGAGTTGGTACAAGTGGTTGCTGTCCAGGTTTTGGCCTCTTCGCTAGAGCGAGGCTTTTTGCGCTCAAGCGAGCCTTGGGTTTGTCTCTTCGCTCGAGCGAGCACTCTTGCGCTCGAGCGTGCGTCTGCGTCTTTGTAAGACTTGAAGGTTGGTATTCTTCGCTCAGCACAGAGCGAGACTTCTTGCGCTCGAGTGAGCTCTGTGTTATATGTTCCTTCACTCAAGCGAGCACTCTTGCGCTTGAGCGTGCATTTGCGTTGGTGGCAGACCTAAAGCCTTGCATTGTGTGCTCGAGTGATTCTTCTTGCGCTCGAGCGAGGTATTTGTTGTGTCTTGTCGCTCGAGCGACAACTCCTTCGCTCGAGCGAGCCTCGCATATATTAGTTCGTAGCAGATGTCTTCTTCTTCACTTTTTTTTCTTCTTTTCACTCAAAAACCCTAGATCCAGCTGTCTCTCTCTCTCTCTCTAAACTATCTCTACAAATACACCTTGTTCTAGGGTCTTTCTACCCTACTCCCTTTGTTAAAAATCTAGAGGATTGCGTGGGCTTTCTTTTGATCCGAAAAAGTTTGGGTTTGGAGCATCTTGGGTATCTCTCTTCTTCTCCTTTGAGCTTCTCCATTTGAGGTAGGGATAATCTACTCTTTAATATGAGTTTTGACTTAAATATTAGTCATTTTGTATAAATGGTGGGATATGGGAAGTTTGGGTGAAGTTAGGGTTTTGAGTCTGAAATTGTGAAAGAGGGGTTTTCTAATTTTGGGCTCCATTGTGTATGTAAGGTCTTGAGATTGGGCTCACTTGTGTATAATTGATGAAATTGAGGCTTGGGGTTTGATGTTTGAAAAGTGGAAGATTCGCCCTAATTGGAATTAAATAAAATATTTAATATAAATATGAAATTGGTTTGAGAATCATGAAATTGGAGGAAATTGTGACTAAATGGTGTAGTTGGATTGATAAATCACTCACCTATGGGCAAGTTGATAATTTATCTGTTTGATAGATTTATTTATCTGTTTAGAAATAACTGTTTTGGGCTATCGGTGGAAAATAACCATGATTGTTGTAGAAATTGTATGATGATTAGGTAAACTGAAACTAATCAATTGGATTATGTCATTGAACATGATGGCTGGATTAACACATTGAATATGTGATTTAATTGGTCATTGTATATGACAACGTGTTTAAATACATTGTATATGTATCTTTGTTTGGAAGGAGATTGAGGATGTACTCCATTGTTTGGGAGGAGATAGGAGATGGACTCCATTGATAATTAAGTTAGCCAGAGTATCCAGGGTGAAAGTCTCAAAATCTTGTTGTTCATAAACGTAAAGTTATAAATACGGATTAGGGGTCACTGCGGTGATCCACAATCTAGACTTTCCTTCATAAACGCAGTCTATACTTTCGTTCTTCTTTGTTTATGAATGAAGTTTGAATAACCAATGAATTAATGCTTGAAGACGTTAAAGTTGTTCCCCTATTTTTTGGGACTCAGGCTTCATTGTCTGTGGGTTCTAATTGATTCATGTACATTTGCAGGAAGAGAGTGTGTAATCTTAACTAGTTTTATGAATCTTAAGTAGTTCGTATTTTACCAGTCAAGTTCATGCTAATCTCTCAAGCGCATCAAACAAGTTTATTGACAACCGGTGCAAGCTGCAAACTGTGGGCATGTACTTTCCCCTTTAATTATTTAAATGCCACTTCCAATTTAGTGGCCTCGTTTGGTTTGTGTTTTGAGATATTATTTCAAAAATAATTTTTTGAAGAGAATTTAGAAAATTTGAAAATTTGTTTGGTTATATATTTTGAAAATAGTTTTAGAGTTTTGGAGTTTAATATGATTTTTTTTTTTTTTGTAGTTGAATAGATAGGTGTGAGAGAAAAAGTGATTAAGAATGAGAGATGAGAGAGAAAAAGTAAGGATTGATGTGTAAGTAGAGAGAAGTAATTTTGAATTTTTAAAAAAAAATCAACCAAACATATTTTTGGATTTTTTTTTTCTTTCTAAAAACGTGTTTTGAGAGACAAACCAAACATGCCCAGTATTTTTGTTTGAATTTGATGCATTTTCCATCTCCTAATTCTACAGCCATTTGTTGGCAAAGAGGGTGAGAAATGCTATGACTTTTGGCAATGACTAAATAGAGATATGATCAATGTGAAAGAGAAGTCTGGAATATAGCAGTGTAGGCTTTTAATTTCGTAGCTAAAGAGCAAAATGGAAAATTACTGAAGAAAGATGTTTTTAGTATTAATTTAATATTTTACTTTTTTGTAACCTATTTATTTTGTTGTGTAAATCTTCATTGTTTTAGACAATCTTTGTTTTAATTAATGACAAAGATGGTTTAATCCTGTATGGGTAGTTGTTAAACTACAATCTACAATCCAAGAATCCTAGTTTTAGGCATTGTTTTAGGCATTTATCGGCGAATCCTACAATCTAAATCTACAATCTACAATCCAAGAATCCTACAATCTACAATATAAATCTTCATTGTTTTAGGCATTCATCGGCGATGCGGCCAAGAATCATCAAATCTACAATCCAAACACAATCTTAGTACTTTCACAGGTGCACTTTTATGGTAATTTATTATGTAAAATTCAAATTTCTTTTTGATTTTTGTGATAACAGTTTTGAGAGAATTTTGAAACCTTTATAAGGACAATGAAATGTAAAGAAATTAATAGTGTAATATTCAATAAATAGAATTTATACATTCAAAGTGAAAACCATGCTAAAAAGAAAAGAAAATTGAAAACTAAACCTGTAAAACATATTTTAAATTGAATGAGGCCTTTTTAAAGTGGATCTTCATAAATTAATAGATTGGATACTTTTCAAAATATTGAGTGTTTTCAAGTTAATAAACATAAGCCAAGGATGATATTTCATGTCACTTTACAACAGAGGATGACAAACAATTCGTCTTCTAATCTTGATGGTTTCACTAAAAAAACAAACTAAAAGAAAATTTTAAAATAAAAATAACACTAATGTTATGTTTAGATATTGAATTTATATATATATATATATATATCAAAAGACACGAAAAGAAGTGAAATGGAAAAGGAAATGAATTATATTTGTTAAAAATTTTAAGTAATTTTATTTCTTTTTTATTTTCCCATCCTTTAACAAATCCAAGATACAAACATATTATAAGTTTTAGAATGCAGTAAATGCAACCTTAATCTACTAAATGAAAGTGTTCTAGATCAAATTTTCTTTTTGTTGTCATTTGGCTAGGGTTTTTTTAGTTGACTTTTTTGAGTTGAAACTTTTTTAGTTTGGGATTAAAAAATTCATTTGAGTTGGCTTTTTTGACTTTTGTGAAATTTTTGAAATAATATCTCAAAACACAAACCAACAAGGCCGCTAAATTGGAAGTGGCATTTAAATAATTGAAGGGGAGAGTACATACCCACAGTTCACAACTTGCACCGGTTATCAATAAACTCATTTGATACACTTGAGAGATTATCATGAACTTGATTGGTCAAATATGAACTACTTAAGATTCATAAAACTAGTTGAGATTACACTCTTCCTGCAAATGTACATGAATCAATTAGAACTCACAGACAATAAAGCATGAGTCCCAAAAAAATAGGGGAACAACTTTAACGTCTTCAAGCATTAATTCATTGCTTATTCAAACTTCATTCATAAACAAAGAAGAAGGAAAGTCTAGATTGCGTTTATGATGGAAAGTCTAGATTGTGGATCACCGCAGTGACCCCTCATCCATATTTTTAACTTTGCGGCATTGTTCCAGACTGTTCTGGGAACATATTTTTAAATCGCTCAATGACGTTGGTGCATCTCTAACCTCATATTTTTATATTTTTTTGTTGATTTTTTTCATTTCACCTAAGATATTTACAAAATATATAATACATTTGATCTTGAAAGTCATTAATGCTTTGAAAAGTAAAGACACATAATTAATGTTTATGTTGAAAACCTATTTTCTGCATGTCAATAACTGTTATCAAGTATTTATTCATTCTTTTGTAACACACTACGAATTAATTTGACAAAGAAAATTGAAATAATGTAATGACCTTGTTGATTACATTAATAGACAAATTTATTTTGAAATTAAGTTGTTATTTAATTAACATTGATTGTATTTTATAGGTCTCTAAATTAAACTGCACAAAAGACAAATGAAAATGGCCCCACTGTATCTTGTGTTTGGATCAAAATTTGTGAAGAAAAAAAGAAAAGGGAAGAGAAATATGGGGGGAGGAGGGGAGGAAATGATATTTCATTCATATTTTCTTTAAATTTTCATATATTATGTATGTATATAGTGTAAGTGGAAAGAAATGGAGAAAAAAATTAAAAATCATTATTTTAACTCACTTTTTGATATTTTCTTTAAGTTGGGAAATTTGGATGGAAAAAAAAAAAAGATTTTGAAGAATACAATTAACCTTCCCCCTGCCCCCGGATTTGGTGAGCATCATAAATGTGAATTAATATGATTCATCTTTGGTTGTGGCAGTGGGAGTTGTTAAGAGTTATTACGGTAAATGTCCCGCCCTGTATTTTATTACTCAGATAACATTACCAATATTTATTAATTAAGTTCATTTACAAATGACAATTCATCCTTGGATGAAATGATAAATAAATATACATGTTCTCTCTCGTTATACAACAAAGACATTTACATACAAATAAAAAAAAATGCCTAGAGGCTTGCAATAAATAAGACAGCGTTGCCCCTTTACAAGCATAGGGCTCAAACAAAGAAACAATTAAAAGCACTACAGCTCTACACCACTTTATAACCATGCCAAGCTATTTGATCCTCAAATCTGAAAACACTCCCTGTACATGTCACGACCCAAACCCGCCCCTATGGGTTTAGTACCGTAACCGGCCAGTAATCCGAGATTACCGAAGGCCTACTTAACAGTAATACAGTAATACAGAGTACAGGGGCTGGCGGAAGCCAAAACAGTAATTAAAAGATGTCCAATGAGCTGTGACAGTCTGTATGCAAAAAGACTTTTCATAACATATATGCATCCAGAACAAAATAGTATGTACCATATATACAATCATTCAGGACAGGGACTTAACCCCTATTAGAACAGTACAGTACAACGTCGATCAGTCTATACAGAACATAAACTGAGAGGGGGAAAACCAAAACACCCCAAGCAGCCTCAGCTTGAACAGTTCTGGAACCTCAAAGTGAGACACAAAGGTTGCCTTGACAAAACAGGAGTTAAGCTTGACGCCCCTAGCAACGGTCCGGTGCCTGAACACCTACATATATATATGTCACGACCCCAAACCGCCCCTAGTAGAATGGTGCCGTGATGGCCAGTAATCCGTGATTACCGAAGGCCAACTTACAAAGATCAAAGACAATCAGAGTATAATATATGGGGCTTACAGTGCGGAAGCAATAAATCAAAATACAAGTGGTCCATAAGAGCTGTGCATAGATCAAATAGAATGGCATACATGATTTGATCTCACGATCAGTCGCTGATTAACAAAATACATATTACAATCTTGATCAAAAGGCTTCTAAAGTCGACATGTGCAAATACAATGATTACAAGCCAAAGAAGCATAATCTTCAAGATTGCCGACGTAAATACAAATTTGCCGACATAAAAACAAGTCAAGCCGACATGACAAGAATCCAAAACAAGCTTTGCAAAACACATCTAGGCGTCGCCGCTGTCCTGCTCATCACCTACATATATATAGAGAGAGTGAGATTGGATACTCAGTGAATGGAACAAGTAATAAAGGTTTTGCATGAATAATAGCCGAAGTCTTTTCAAAGCAAAACATGTCAAAACTATACGAGTATTAGCCGAGGTCCATTCAAAGCCAAACACATCAAATCTTTACAAATCAAGGGATGAACCGTATTCATCTAACAAGTCTTGCAAGCCTCAAGGGATGCTTACTGGCATCGGCAAAACACAAATCAGTAGCTTTCCGAACAAACAAACCCACGCGGTAAACCGTCAGTGGCAAAACAAAGGATTGCATGATCCGTAATCGATTAGTCAAAGGTACTGCGAAAGTTTATAGTCCTCTAGCACAAGGGACTTTCCAAGATGACATCGAAACAAAACTTATACTTGATACATCACAGTAAGGCTAATCATTCATGCTCAACAAATACTTTAATCAAACGAAACAAGCAAGCTTTATCAAAACTTATAACATAGCTTTATTAAAAATACCACTCACATAGATCTTCTCGGGTGTAGGCTCAAAGCAAAGATCAAAGACCTACAATCACATGGCAAATACATTCTCAAAACAAGCTTTACATGTAAGCAAATGATCTCGGTGTTCTCACCAAATCTAAGTCAATAACAAAGCAAAACATGCTGGGAGTTAAAACACTGTTTTTCATCTTGGGGAAACACACTGGGTACCAACCAGGTCTTGCCGAGGTCCCACACCTCCTTGCCAAGGTGTGGTCCTGATGGCCACATTCAAAAGCGAAGTCGAGAAAACCTGGGTTTCCCTCTGAAGAATGCGAAGAACAAGATCATCAGGAACATCAAGAATATGCATGCTTAAATCACAACTCGTTTATACAAAATCTGATATTTCATGCTAAGAGTTCAAAAACATGGACCTGGGTACCCACACAAAGAAATCGTATGAAAACAAACACAAAAACATGGTTCTTGTCATAAACTTCCGGATCAAAACAAGACTTTTCTTCAAGAACACATGAACATTATTTTCTCTTCCAAAACCAACTTCAAATCAATGCATGGCATGCAAAACAGATCCGATCATGCAATGCAGCTTGATAATCAATAAGAATAACCAAAGTGGATTAAGATTCTAACCTCAAAGCTCGAATCTAACGGTTCAAACTCCAAAGATCAACTTGGAAATCTATTCTCTCACTCTAAAACTCCTTCTCCCTCTTCTAGAGCTTCTCTCTCCTCAAGAACAAAGACTTACAACAAAATGATACAAAATGATATGTTTTAGGTCTGTCGGCTGACTTAACCTTCAGCTCGGACACGTGGCGTCACCGGGTTGGTTCAACTCAAAAAGGTGACTGATTGATAAGACAAGTCTATGACAAGGCGTATGCAACAAGCTAAGGCGAGACACATCGGCAAGTAATGATATCGGCTAAAGTCAAATCTCCGGCAACGGGGTAACAAAGACATCGGCTAGGGAGGACGACTCTTGACTAAGCTGTGCCACACCTTGGCCTGGATGTGCCACACCTCGGTCTAGGTCATACCTGCCCAGGAACAAAATCACTAAGTGTAAGACATCTCGGCCTAGTCGATACACTCCTCGGCCTTGGTTCTGAACACCTCGGCCTAGATAGTGACATCTCGGCTAACATGCCGGGGTGAAGATGGAGGTCAACCAAACGGTTTCCAAAATGGTTCTAAGTACAAGGGTTCAGAGGTGAACTAGGCTCAAGATGACCTCGGCTACACACCAAGCAAGGAACAAAATTATGCAAGCAACACTTAAACAAAGCAAGACAAAACAAGATTTACAAACATAACAAGACAAGATCATACATGAATGTATGCAAGCATGACTAAGTCAAAGTGAGGGTTGTTACATCCTACCCCCTTAAAGAAGTTTGGTCCCCAAACTTGAGTTACCTTGTTCCAAAAACAACTCTGGATGTCGAATTCTCATTTCCTCTTCCATTTCCCATGTGGCATCCTTGCCGTAATGCTCTTTCCATTCAATCTTTACCATTGGTATCGACTTGTTTCTCAACTGCCTTATTTGTCTGTCGATAATACACATCGACTTCTCTTTATAGCCTAAATTCTCATTAACTTCAATCCCAGAATAGTCAATTACATGCAGTGGATCCCGAATGTACTTCCTCAACATCGAAATATGAAACACATTATGAACTTGGCTTAATTCTGGTGGCAAAGCAAGTTTGTAGGCAACGGAGTTGACCTTGTCAAGAATTTCAAATGGCCCAACATAACGGGGTGCTAACTTACCTTTCTTCCCAAATCTAGAAACTCCCTTCATCGGTGAAACTTTCAGGAATACATGATCCCCAATTTCAAATTCTAATTCATTCCTTCTCTGGTCGGCGTAGCTCTTCTGTCTACTCTGAGCAGTTTTAATCCTCTGTCGAATAAGTTTAATCTTCTCTGTTGTTACTTGAATTAACTCGGGACCAAGCAGAGCTTTGTCTCCAACTTCGGTCCAACATATCGGCGACCTACACTTTCTTCCATATAATGCTTCATATGGCACCATGCCAATACTAGCCTGATAACTGTTGTTGTAAGTAAATTCCACTAATGGCAAATGTATTCCCCAACTTCCTTGGAAGTCCAATACACAAAGTCTAAGCATATCTTCAAGTGTCTGAATTGTTCTCTCTGTTTGCCTATCCGTCTGGGGATGAAAAGCTGTACTAAATCTCAACTCGGCTCCGAAAGCTCTCTGTAGACTCTGCCAAAATTTGGAAACAAACTTCGGATCTCGGTCCGACACAATTGACATCGGCACTCCATGAAGTCTAACAATCTCGTTTACATATAGCAAGGCAAGTTGATCGGCGTTGAAGGTAGTCTTAACAGGCAAAAAGTGTGCTGACTTAGTTAATCTATCAACAATAACCCAAATCGAATCCATACCTTTCTGTGTCTTCGGCAAACCAATCACAAAATCCATGGAGATGTGTTCCCATTTCCACTAAGGAATCAGCAAAGGTTGTAGAAGTCCTGCTGGTCTCTGATGTTCTGCTTTCACTTGTCGACAATACAAGCACTGGGACACGAACTCAGCTATCTCTCTTTTCATATTTGGCCACCAAAATGTTTGTTTCACATCCTGATACATCTTGGTATTTCCTGGGTGAACAACAAACTTGGAACCATGAGCTTTCTGCAAAATTCTCCTTTTCAACTCTGGGACATCGGCCACACACAATCTCCCTTCAAACTTAAGCACTTCATTCTCAAAGGTATAACCTGATCTCGGCTTTGCGACAATCTCGTCGGCTATTTTCTTGAAGAATTCATCTTCCATCTGTCTTGTCTTCACTTCATCAATAATAGTCGGCTCTACTGCAATCATGGTCAAACATGCCAAATTTCCAACTGACTTCCTGCTCAAAGCGTCGGCTACGGTGTTAGCCCTTCCTGGATGATACTGAATTTGCATGTCATAGTCTTTCAACAACTCAAGCCATCTTCTCTGCCTCAAATTCAATTCCTTCTGAGTGAACAGATACTTTAAACTCTTATGATCTGTAAAAACCTGACAAGAAGCTCCATACAAGTAGTGACGCCAAATCTTTAAAGCAAATACAACGGCTGCTAGCTCCATATCATAGGTAGGATAGTTCTTTTCATGTGGCTTCAACTGACGAGATGCATATGCTATGACTTTACCCTTTTGCATTAATACACAACCCAAACCCTTATGCAATGCATCACTATAGATATGAAACTCTTCATTACCTGATGGAAGTACAAGTACTGGTGCTGTAACTAGCCTCGTCTTCAGTTCCTGGAAAGCTGACTCCCGATCTTCAATCCATTCATACAGTGCTCCCTTCTTAGTCAATTGCGTCAATGGAATTGCAATCCTTGAGAAATCCTTCACAAACTTCCTGTAATAACCTGCCAAACCCAGAAAACTACGAACCTCGGACACATTAGTCAGCCTCGGCCAATTCACTATGGCTTCAATTTTACTAGGGTCAACCGAGATGCCCTCTTCATTAATCACATGACCCAAGAATGAGATAGTAGAGAGCCAAAACTCACACTTGTTAAACTTAGCATACAGTTTCCGGTCTCTCAAAATCTGTAAGGCAAGTCTCAAATGATTTTCATGTTCAGCTTTACTCTTGGAATAGATCAATATATCATCAATGAAGACAACTACAAACTTATCTAAATATGGCTTGAAGACTCTGTTCATTAAATCCATAAATGCAGCAGGGGCATTGGTCACCCCAAAAGGCATTACTAAAAATTCGTAGTGGCCATATCTTGTCCGAAAAGCAGTCCTCTCAACATCCTCGGCTTTAACTTTAAGCTGATGGTAACCCGACCTAAGGTCAATCTTAGAAAAGACTCGTGCTCCTTATAGTTGATCAAGCAAATCATCAATCCTAGGTAGTGGGTACTTGTTCTTAATGGTGACCTTATTAAGTTCTCTGTAATCAATGCAAAGACGGAGTGTGGCATCCTTTTTCTTAACAAATAAAACGGGTGCTCCCCATGGTGAAGTGCTCGGCCTAATAAATCCCTTATCCAACAATTCTTGCAATTGTAGTTTCAATTCCCTAAATTCAGCTGGGGCCATTCTATAGGGTGTTTTGGAGATCAGCTGTGTTCCCGACATGATATCAACAGTAAACTCTATTTCTCTATCGACTAAGTGGCCAGGCAATTTGTTTGGGAAGTCGTCGGGGAATTCATTAACAACTAGGATGTCGGCTAAACTAACTTTTCCATTTTGATCACTCAGTATACTACACAAGTAGCCTCGACACCCTTTCTGAATTAACTTATAGACCTTAATGGACAAAATCAAGTAAGGTGGGGGCACTACACCTTTTCCCTGGAAAATAACCTTGGCTTGGTTTGGGGGTTTCAGTGTGACACTTTTAGATACACAATCAATAGATGCATGATTTGCCACTAACCAATCCATTCCCAATATAACATCGAAATGAGTTATGTCCAAAGGCATTAAATCAACTAACAATTCAACATTCTCAATCACAACAACACATGCTCTATAAATGGATGCAACAATCATGGACTTCCCAGATGGAGTAGACACAGATAATATATAATCAAGGGGTTCTAGTTTCCTATTAATCTTCTCAGCAAGCTTAGCAGATACGAATGAATGCGTAGAACCCGAATCAATTAATACATAAGCATCTTGGGAGCAAATTAGGAGTATACCTGACACCACTGTCTCGGCATTCTGAGTGTCTCCTGGTACTAGCGCAAACACTCTACCCTGCCTCATCTGTCCTTTTCCAACATTACCTTTCTGAACAGAACCCGAGGTATTCTCACCTTTCTTGCTGTTATCAGCCTTTGTCTTAGGGCAATCTTTCACATAATGACCCATTTCACCACATTCATAACAAGCTCCAGACGCCCGACGGCAAACCCCGAAATGTTGCTTCCCACAATCCGAACACGTCGGTTTAGTATTACCTTCCTGCCTTAGGTTACCAGCAGCGCCCATGTTCGTCTTCTTCTTGGTGCCCAACTGTGCTCGGCGATTGTCATAGTTCTGTCTCTTTCTCTGGTTCTCTCCCAAACTCTGGTATCTGTTCAAGTTAGCTTCGGCCAAAATGGCTTTGTCCAACACTTCGGCATAAGTCGGCATATTGTGCAGGTTAACCCGGTCTTGAATCGGTCCGCGTAGCCCACTCTCGAACTTCTTAGCCTTCATATATTCGTCGTTGGCCATGTGAGGTGCAAACCTCGCCAATTTAGTAAAAGCGCGGTCGTATTCTGCCACTGTTCGGTTGCCCTGCGTCAAAGTCTGAAATTCGGTAGCCTTGCGGTTTCGAACACTTAGGGGAAAGTGTTTGTTGTAGAACAACTCCAAAAATCGGGTCCAGGTCAAGTCTGGATTGCTTTCTCAAACCATCATCCACCATCTGCGAGCATCATCATCTAATGTGAATGCTGCCAATGTTACTTTCTGAGTGTCCGTGCTGGGGAAGATCTCGAACAACTTCTCCATTTCCAAAACCCACGCCTCGGCCTTCATCGGCTCTATACCCCCAGAGAATCTCGGCGGTTTCATCTTCTTAAACTCCTAATCAAGGCGATCGTGCCATCCCCATACAAGGCTGGCTGTGGAGGAACTTGCGGCACTGGAGGAGGTGGAGGCGGAACTGCATTTCGGCCGTTGGTCTGCTCGGCCTGAGTCGAAGTAGCACTAGCGTACTGCTGTCTGGTTTGCCTCAACTCGCGGGCCAAACCTTCAACTAATCTTTCCAGTCTGTCTAATCTGTCTTCGGACCGATCTCGGCCAATTGGAGGTATACCTCTCCTCATGATGCTATGAGTATGCAAAGTGTGACTTTAAACAAAATAAGCAAATAACCACGTAGGCAAGTAACAAATAAGCATGTCAAGACAATGCACACCTTGTTCAAATAGCAAGCACTATGATGCAATCCTAACATCTTTCTAAGGGAAATCCTATGCTCTTTAGGACTCAAAGTGTGTGAATAACGTATACTAAGGAACTTGTGCTCTGATACCATTCTGTCACGACCCCAAACCGCCCCTAGTAGAATGGTGCCGTGATGGCCAGTAATCCGTGATTACCGAAGGCCAACTTACAAAGATCAAAGACAATCAGAGTATAATATATGGGGCTCACAAGTGCGGAAGCAATAAATCAAAATACAAGTGGTCCATAAGAGCTGTGCATAGATCAAATGGAATGGCATACATGATTTGATCTCACGATCAGTCGTTGATTAACAAAATACATATTACAATCTTGATCAAAAGGCTTCTAAAGCCGACATGTGCAAATACAATGATTACAAGCCAAAGAAGCATAATCTTCAAGATTGCCGACGTAAATACAAATTTGCCGACATAAAAACAAGTCAAGCCGACATGACAAGAATCCAAAACAAGCTTTGCAAAACACATCTAGGCGTCGCCGCCGTCCTGCTCATCACCTACATATATATAGAGAGAGTGAGATTGGATACTCAGTGAATGGTACAAGTAATAAAGGTTTTGCATGAATAATAGCCGAAGTCTTTTCAAAGCAAAACATGTCAAAACTATACGAGTATTAGCCGAGGTCCATTCAAAGCCAAACACATCAAATCTTTACAAATCAAGGGATGAACCGTATTCATCTAACAAGTCTTGCAAGCCTCAAGGGATGCTTACTGGCATCGGCAAAACACAAATCGGTAGCTTTCCGAACAAACAAACCCACGCGGTAAACCGTCAGTGGCAAAACAAAGGATTGCATGATCCGTAATCGATTAGTCAAAGGTACTGCGAAAGTTTATAGTCCTCTAGCACAAGGGACTTTCCAAAGATGACATCGAAACAAAACTTATACTTGATACATCACAGTAAGGCTAATCATTCATGCTCAACAAATACTTTAATCAAACGAAACAAGCAAGCTTTATCAAAACTTTATAACATAGCTTTATTAAAAATACCACTCACATAGATCTTCTCGGGTGTAGGCTCAAAGCAAAGATCAAAGACCTACAATCACATGGCAAATACATTCTCAAAACAAGCTTTACATGTAAGCAAATGATCTCGGTGTTCTCACCAAATCTAAGTCAATAACAAAGCAAAACATGCTGGGAGTTAAAACACTATTTTTTCATCTTGGGAAAACACACTGGGTACCAACCAGGTCTTGCCGAGGTCCCACACCTCCTTGCCGAGGTGTGGTCCCGATGGCCACATTCAAAAGCGAAGTCGGGAAAACCTGGGTTTCCCTCTGAAGAATGCGAAGAACAAGATCATCAGGAACATCAAGAATATGCATGCTTAAATCACAACTCGTTTATACAAATCTGAGATTTCATGCTAAGAGTTCAAAAACATGGACCTGGGTACCCACACAAGGAAATCATGTGAAAACAAACACAAAAACATGGTTCTTGCCATAAACTTTCGGATCAAAACAAGACTTTTCTTCAAGAACACATGAACACTATTTTCTCTTTCAAAACCAACTTCAAATCAATGCATGGCATGCAAAACAGATTCAATCATGCAATGCAGCTTGATAATCAATAAGAATAACCAAAGTAGATTAAGATTCTAACCTCAAAGCTCGAATCTAACGGTTCAAACTCCAAAGATCAACTTGGAAATCTACTCTCTCACTCTAAAACTCCTTCTCCCTTTTCTAGAGCTTCTCTCTCCTCAAGAACAAAGACTTACAACAAAATGATACAAAATGATATGTTTTAGGTCTGTCGGCTGACTTAACCTTCAGCTCAGACACGTGGCGCCACCGGGTTGGTTCAACTCAAAAAGGTGATTGATTGATAAGACAAGTCTATGACAGAGCGTATGCAACAAGCTAAGGCGAAACACATCGGCAAGTAATGATATCGTAAGCAAATCTCAGTCAAATCCCGCAGTAAGGGTAACAAAGACATCGGCTAGGGAGGACGACTCTTGACTAAGCTGTGCCACACCTTGGCCTGGATGTGCCACACCTCGGTCTAGGTCATACCTGCCCAGGAACAAAATCACTAAGTGTAAGACATCTCGGCCTAGTCGATACACTCCTCGGCCTTGGTTCTGAACACCTCGGCCTAGATAGTGACATCTCGGCTAACATGCCGGGGTGAAGATAGAGGTCAACCAAACGGTTTCCAAAATGGTTCTAAGTACAAGGGTTCAGAGGTGAACTAGGCTCAAGATGACCTCGGCTACACACCAAGCAAGGAACAAAATTATGCAAGCAACACTTAAACAAAGCAAGACAAAACAAGATTTACAAACATAACAAGACAAGATCATACATGAATGTATGCAAGCATGACTAAGTCAAAGTGAGGGTTGTTACAATATATGAGCAGTGAGCTAAAGCCCAGTGAATGACATATGTGTAAAGAGGTTAAGAATGAATGTCCTTTCAGTATTAAAAACAGTCAGTTAAAAAGTATATCAGTCATTCGGTTTGTGGCTCATAAATCATGCCATAACAGTCATTCAGAAACTATAATAGTCATATGTGGTACATCCGATAGCAAAACTGTACAGTAGGTCTTAACAGACCAAACAGTCAGTTGATGGCCATCATATCTGTAAACAGTAGTGGTTCCAACATGGGAACCAACAGAGATCTCTGTGACAGTAGCAGTACAGTACAGTAACAGTAGGTTGCTATGGATGCCACGAATACAGTTCACAAATAGGACATCATTCATTCAGTAACAGTATCATTTCATAAGCAGTACAGTCATTATTCAGAAAAAAATTTCAATTGAACATATCTTTACAACATTGTTACTCACAAAGTTCTGGGCTACAGATAAGCTAGAGCGCGTCTCCGGATGCCAACCCTACACAGTTACAGAGTGAACACACACTAAGTTACACAGTTGGAAAATAATAACTTAATTCCTAACTCGACTCGGTGTAGTCCTACATCAATATCCTCATTAAGATGCCTTAAACTAGGCCTAAGAATGCCTAGGATGAAATGAGGATGCAAAGATGCACTTTAAAGCATTTTTCAGAATTTTCAGAAAACAGGGGTCCCGCTTGAGCGTGGATTTCCCCGCTCGAGCGCACAAGCAAACAAAATACTCCGCTCGAGCTCGAGTTACCCTGCTCGAGCGGACTGTAAAACATGCCAAAAGTACTGGATGTGTGAAAATCACGCTCGATGGGCGCTCGACACCCGCTCGAGCATGTGACACAAGTTCTCGCTCGAGCTTTCAAAACCCCGCTCGAGCAGACTATAAACACAACAAAAGTGCTGGAAGCACGAATTTCACGCTCGAGCGCTAGTCACTCCGCTCGAGCGTGAGTCCAAAATCTGGAATTTCCAAATTTGCACCTCAAGCTCAAAAATATGTTTCAATGTACCAAATTCAATCCTTTTGGGCTAATTTTCTGGAAAACACTTCAAAACTCATAATATAACATGTTTCAAAGATCAATTTGAGAAATCAAAGCCCAAAGGTAGTTCAATTAAATCCAATTTCAAACCAATTTTCATGAACATAACTCAAACATGACATGCATGAGTTTAAACCAATTCAAAGCTTCAATTACTTGCTCAAATGAGCCTAAACTTCCAAAATCAAGATGAAAACATGGACTATAACAATAATATGAACATGCATGTACCAAATTCCATGTATTTAACCTCAAAATGCAACAATGTAGACATGCATGCAAGATTAAAGCCTCAATACAACATTTTTAAGCAAATTCTTGACTTAGACCACTCATAACCATGGACTATGCAAGATACAACTCAATTACATGAATGAGAGGATGGAACACCAACCTTAAGTCTAGAATACAAGATGTACAAGCTCAAATGGCACAATTAACCTTCAATTTCTTGAAGTCACCAAGCTAAATTTGTTGAAATCACTCTTTTCCTCTCACTCTTTCTCTCTAGTCAACTAAAGCAAGGAGAAGGCTGATGAAATGTGTTGTATCTAGTGAAGAGAGCTCAAAAATGTTCCATGTAATGGACCACTAAGTGGCAAAGTTGTGAATTAAGCCAATTAGTGCAATTTATCAATATTTAATCTAATTTAATCATACCAAATCACATTTCGGATAAATACACCATAAAATCACATTGATTCTAATTATCATAAATGATCAATCAATTTCAAATTCGGCCGCCGATAAGGCCTTCAATTTGCAGTTTACAGCATACAACATAAACAGATAATTTTAACAGTCAACAGATAGGTATGCACTTAAACAGATACACTTAATCAATCAGTTCAGTATTTCAATCAATTCAATGACTATTTATGATCAGTCTCATTTTAGCAGTAATCAGTGGTTTATCAGTAAACAGTGGTGAGGGTTGTTACAGTACACATGTACAGGTAGGGGGTGAGCAACCACTAGCTCACCAAACAATCTAATATTATAACGTTAGAAGATATGCGGGTACAAAGATAGTCATACATATACTTGAAATCGTACCATGTCAAAACCATACAATTCTATTACATCATCTCTTAAATGCAATTTATTTAATTAACCACAACTAGTTAACTTAAATAAATAAACATGCTTCAATAGTAACAGGACATCATTTTCAATTCATTTAATTATCTCATTATCAATTGGATCAAATAATTAAACAATTCATAATGACATCTAACAAAGCATCAAATACATTTTATACAATCTTATAAGATGAATGCATATGCCATGTCATGCTCAAAATATTTTTCTCATATTTTGAAAATCTTGTGCACAATGCTAATTTGAAAACACATTAATCTAACAATTTCAATAAAATTCCAAGGTGGTAAATACGACTCAGGTAATCCCTAGGCTGGTGTCTGCAAGTAGGCATATCGAGCACTACCAAATCCCCACTTTACCGGTCTCTCATCGGAAGGGAAATGGCACCTCCTCTGCACGTGTTTTCGGTCTTTCACCATGGACACTCAGGCCAACTTAAACCAACATCAAACTACACCACCTATCCGGACTTACCAACGTATTTACCAAAAACAAATCCAAATGATCTTGTTTTCCAAAAACAATTCATTTCTGAAAACAATAGTTTTCAATTGCAATTCAAAATCCATGATAACAATGAAATGGAATGGCAATGCAATAAGATAGTTCCAATTTCAATTCCACCACACAATGCTCCATCGTGATCAATTTTCATATCTCTATCAATGTAATACCATGATACAATCCCAGGAGATAATATAATAATGTCAATGTTCACGTATGTGATGACCGGGTCCTTGTTTCCTTTATTTTTCTTCTTCTTCAATGTTCACGTTGGACTTGAAACATCCAGAAGTGGGTCTCTAGATTAGAGTTCTTGTTCTTGTTTGGTTTGGTGTCAATTATTTTCACTTGTTCCAGAGAGCGTGAGGTCAGGTTCGGAGTGCCCGAGGGTTGAGCCAAAAACTTTTCTGGGCTGGTTGGCTAGCCGCACGTGCGGGAGAGGGACCGCATGTGCCGGAGGCTAGGCCGTATGTGCAGAATTCAAGGGAGATGGGAGGCTGCACACTGCCTAAAAGGAACGTGCGGAAGGAGGTGAGGGAGAGGGCCACCGCACGTGCGGGGATGAAGGCCGCATGTGCAGGGAAGGGCACCGCAAGTACGGCAACCTGGGCAGTCCGAGACTCTGTTTTCTTTATCTTTTTGGTCCGAATGTATCACTCATTTTACACATCTCTCTCTCACTCTAAACCCTATTTCTCTCCCCCTTCTCTCTAGAAAACTTCCTTACACACTAAGACTCTTTGATCTTGCAAATTTTTGGGTCAAGATCATCATCATCTTCTTCTAATCTTGAAGATCTAAAGTTCGGGCTTTATTTGGTGTGGTGGAAATCCAAGGCCCTCTCATCCTTAAAGCTAGGGTTTCATCTTCTCTTCATCATCAACACTTTGAGGTAGGGTTTGCTTGAGTTATATATACATGTTGTGCCATATAAATGTTGATTTGTGAGTCTTCTAGTGGTTCTCATGTCAATTTCTATTTTTGAGCAAAAAAAGTAGAGAGTTTAAATGTGGGTTTTAAATCTCAACAGTATGTTAATCCTAGGGGGTTTTTCTTTTCATCAAACATAAAAAGGATGATTTGGTATGATTTCACTAAGAATGAGGGGGGGGGAAATGTTGGTTTTAATGAAAACCCTAGAATTTGGGGATTTTTTTGGAAACATAAAAAGGTCCATGGAACTCTTTCTTTTCTTTTGATAAGAAGATGAATGTATGTAGATTTCATTATGTGGTTGCAAAGATAGAAAGCTTTTGATATATGGAAATAGAGAACTTGCTTTAGAAACTATGGTTAAAGATATGATGATATATGGTGTGAGATGACTATTTGTTGTGTACCTTGAAATTGTGAGGATTATAAACATGGGAATTAATGTTTTGAAAAACACTACTTGTGGTCTTAAAGAGACTAGATTGTGGACACTTGTGAATGTAAAATTATAACTATGTGTTGATGACACATGGTCTTCTTGTGAAAGAACAATGAAGAAAAGAAATGAGAATTGTGATTGTTGGCATTATCCTGGAGACATTTGAAAATGAAGAGATGTTATGAGATATTAACTATTGCATCATGTCCTTATTTGATATATTATCATTAATGTGCACGAAACGAATTACTACCATTATGGCATTCTCATCATGTTTACTTGAGAAGGATTATATTGTAATGAGAACTAACGGAAATGTGAAAGGGGTAAATACATTGGTAAGTCCATTTAGGGGGTGTAGATGACTTTGATAAGTTGGCCTGAGTGTCCATGGTGAAATACCAGAAAACCGCGCGAATAGGTGTCGAGCCTTCCGGTTAATACCGGTAAAAATGATAGTTTGGTAGTACTCGTAGAGTCTACTTGCAGACACAGCCTAGGGATTACCAGTGTCGTATTTACCACCCTTATTGATTAAAAATTGGAAGTTTTGGAATGTGTTAAGATTGCTAGTTTTTATTGAAAATGGAAATCCTTATGAAAAGCATGAAATGAAATTTCTTTAAAAGAGCATGGCATGGCATTGACATTAATATTTCCTTAAGATTTTGCACAACTGTATATACTTTGTGAGAACTATAGCGACCCCGGTCTTTTTCCCATTTGATTATTGTATCCGGACTTACGTTCCGTGGATTCCGCTGTTATATTTGTCGTTATTGTCCTTTAATTCCTTATTCTTGGGTTATAGGATGTGTTTAGCAGGTTGGTTGCAGATTGGTTGGGTTTAGAAACCAAGTCTGCATGTTCAGTTTTTGGCTTGGTCGCTCGAGCGAGCTTCTCTTCGCTCGAGCGAGGTCTTCATTTTTGGTTCTTCGCTCGAGCGAGCTTTCCTTGGCTCGAGCGAGCGATTGCGTCTAGTACTTGACCTGAGAGATGTGTTTTTGGCTCGAGCGAGCATTTCTTCGCTCGAGCGAGCGAGGTGTATGTTTTCGAGTTCTTCGCTCGAGCGAGCATTTCGTCGCTCGAGCGAGCTTCTGGGTTGCAGACCTGAAGCATCGAGTTTTGGCTTGAGCGAGCTTTTTTCGCTCGAGCGTGGATTTTTGTGTCTGGTCGCTCGAGCGACCATGTCTTCGCTCGAGCGAGCCTGTCCAGTTTAAATACGCAGAAACGGTTTAATCATTTTTTTTTTACAACTTTTTGATCCAGAAACCTAGTTACGAATTTTCTCTCTCCCAACTCACTTCTTTCCTAGGTTTGATCTAGTTAGGGTGTGTTTTTTACCCTAGTTGCCTTTACAAATAAGATAGAGGAGAGTGAGGGCTTTCATTTAATCTGAACGGTTATTGATTTGGAGCACTTTGGAGTTTGGGCTATCATCTCCGACTTCTTCTTTTTGGGTTCTTGCTTCGAGGTAGGGATTTCCTACTCCATTTATACGCTTTAATCCTAAGTGTTGGTATTTTGATATGTGGGGGTAGTTTGGTAATTTTGGGAGAAACCTTAGGGTTTTGGCTTAGATTAATTTGTTTAATTAATTTAAGGGAAAAATGTGGAATTGGGTTTAATTCATGAAATTGGGGAAATTATGAGATTAATGATATAGTTGGGTAGTTTAAATACTTACCTATGAGAATGTTGATTTTACATTATTGTTGTATTTATTTCTTGTTTAGAAATAACTGTTTTGGGGCTATCGGTGGAGGATAGTCGTGATTGTTGTAGACCTTGCATGTGGCTTAGGTATAACTGGAATTAAGTCACTTATGTTGACTGTTGAATTAGTACAGAACATTACTTGTATTGATTATGTGTTGTATATGGCAATTGTGTGTTTCATTGCATATGCATGTTGCTTGGAGAAGATAGGGGATGAACTCCACGGTTTAGGGGAAGATAGGGGATGTACCTCTAAACCGGATTTGTTGGGAGGAGATAGGGGATGGACTCCAGTAGCATCACTCATATGTGTGCTTATTGCTATTTGTTGTTGATATGATACATCATTATAATGTGTATCAGTTGGAAGTATGGAAGTGTTGTGGTTTGAGCTTTAGTCTCATTTATTTTTGTGACATCTGGATCACTATTGTGGTTGGCCAGGTTCTGAGCCATAATGATATAACTCGAAAGTTGAATAAATATTGGAAAGTGAAAGGTGTCATAGACAATATGTCATAGACAATGTAGACATTCGTGTCATGAAATTGGAAATTGATTATCTTGTGTTAACCATGTATCGAATGCTAATGCTTTAGTTAATTCTTATGCTTGGTTTAGTATTTCTACTGGGCTGTGGCTCACCCTATATGGGAACTTCATTTTCAGGTTCAGGTGGTTCACTACCTCCAAAGACTTAGCTTGTGAGGATTTGGACTTGAAGATTTGTCTTATTTGTTTTAGTTGTTTTATTTGAATTTTGTAAACATTCAAGCCCAGGGCTTTATTTGTTTGAGTTAGAACTCATGAAATTGTGTCCAAGTGTTGGCTTGGCAAGATGTAAGCCCGTAGGGCATTTATTTTGATGTTTTATTTCGTAATACTCTGATGATTCAAATGATATAATGTTTTTCTTTTAATAATGCATGTCTTGTTTTATATTTAATGGGTTAAATTTTGAGGGCGTTACAACTTGGTATCAGAGCGTACCGGGTTTGAATACTTTGGGTACGTGGGAAGTGATTAGTATCACAATGGGTTCGTCTCGTTTGATAGAGACTTAGTGTAATGATTACATGCTTATATGATAACATGTTTATGTGATTATGTGGGTATGGAATGTAGTTCCTAGGATGTTGATTGGACCCTTGAGTCTCTGAAAGTCTTGTTGGAAAGGCACTTGATCAATGTTGTTTCCAACCGGAACTTTAGTGGCGCCTCGGGACTATCATTATCCAGGAATGAAATTCGTAGGTGCTTATGTGATTATGTGCTTACGTGGCGTGATTTATTGTTGTCCAATGTATTAGGACGTGAGTGTTATAGTTTTGGCACATTATTTATAGTGCTAACGTCTTTCTTTCCTTTATTAGGATGTCAGGACGAGGACGAGGTCGTGGTAGGCGTGGTAGGCAGGCCAGGCAGGAAGTGCCTATACCGGAGGAAATTCCGGCAGTTCAGGAGGGTGTTGGCCAGGCCAATGTGGCCGAGCCAGTAGGACAGCAGTTTATGGGTGCTTTGGCCCAGGGATAGCAGGGGCATTTCAGGCGTCAGTTGACATTCTGAGGGCTGCGAATCCAGCCCAGGCTGTTGTTGCTGCAGATACAGGACCTTCTTTTCTGAAGAGGGAATTCTTCCGGTCTCACCCGGACGAATTTTTAGGTGATCCTAGCGAGCCGCTTAAGGCAGATGAATGGCTCGAACAGACAACGAAAACGTTTGAGATGCTAGGCATCGAAGACGAGGGGTGAAGGTGACCTTGGCATCCTTCCAGCTGAAAGGGGATGCGAGTCAGTGGTGGAAGTTCACCAAGGGTCGTATTGGAGGTACTTGGAAGGCTTTTGTTGATGCTTTTCAGGAGAAGTACCTGTCTCCAGCTGTTCAGGAGAAGTTGAGAGATCAGTTCCGCCATCTTGAGCAGAACAGTTTATCAGTGGCCGAGTTTGAGGCTGCATTCACTAGTTTGTCCAGGTTTGCACCTGAGTTAGTGGCGACTGAGGAAAGGAAAGGAATTGAAATATGGTTGTGAATATGGATTAGTTATGAAGAAGATGTACATTGGGTTATATGAGTTAAACATCTATCAAATGCTAATGTTTTAGTTAATTCTCATATTATGTTTAGTGTATCTCTACTAAGTTTTGGCTCACCCTATATGGGACATCATTTTCAGGTACAGGTGATATGCCGCCTCCAAGGATGTTGCTTGGGAGGTTTAGAAGCTGAAGGCTTATTTTTGTAGTTATCTTTTGTATTACATGTAATTCAAGCCAAGGGCTTAATATGTTAAGAGTTAGAACTCTCTTTTGTTGAAACCAAGTGTTGACTTGGAAAGTTGTAAGCTCGTAGGGCATACTTTTGTTGTCAACATGTAATATATTTTTTGTAATGGATACTCTGATAAATGGATACATGTTTATTTCTCCTATGTCTATGGATGTCATGAATGATTGGTTTATATGTATTATTTTGAGGCATTACAACTTGGTATCAGAGCATACCGGGTTTGAATACTTTGGGTACGTGGGAAGTGGTTAGTACCACAATGGGTTTGTCTCGCTTGTTAGAGACTTATGTATGATGTTATGTACTTATGTGATGACATGTTTATGTGACTATGTGGGTATGGAATTTAGTTTCTAGGATGTTGATCAAGTCTATGGGTTTTTGGGAGTCCTGTTGGAAAGGCACTTGATTACTACCGTTTCTAACTAGAACTCTAGCGCCGCCACGGGACGGTCATTATCCGGGAATGAAATTCGTAAGTGCTTATGTGACTATGTGCTTACATGGAGTGACTTACAGTTGTCCAATGTATTAGGACGCGAGTGAAATAGCTTCGGCACATTTGTGAATGTGCTAATCATTTTGTTACATTTCTTAGGATGTTAGGACAAATACGAGGTTGTAGGCGTGGTAGGCCTAGGAGACAGGAGGTGCCTATATCGGATGAGATTCCGGCACAGGAGGAGGGTGTTGGTCAGGCCAATGTGGTTGAACCGATTGGTCAACAAGCCATGGAAGCCTTAGCCCGCGAGATGGCTGGAGCTTTGAGGGAATCTATGGGCATTCTCCGAGTTAAGAATCAAGCCCAAGCCCATGTAGCTGAAGCAGGGCCTTCTTTCTTGAAGAGGGAATTTTTTCAGTCGAATCTGGACGAGTTTTTGGGAGATCCTAAGGAGCCATTGAAGGCTGATGAGTGGCTTGAGCAAATGACGAAGACGTTTGAGATGCTTGGCATCGAAGACGGGGCCTCAAAGGTGACCTTGGCGTCTTTCCATTTGAAGGGAGACGCAGGTCAGTGGTGGAAGTTCGTGCAGGGTCGTATTGGAGGGACTTGGGAGGCTTTCGTTGATGCCTTTCAAGATAAGTTTTTGCCTCCCACTGTCAGGGAGAAGTTGAGGGACCAGTTCTATCGGCTCAAGCAGCTGAACACACCTGTGGCGGAGTTTGAGGCCACCTTTACTAGCCTATCTAGGTTTGCACCTGAGCTAGTGGCGTCTGAGGAATGCCGTTGTCTTGAGTTCGAAAAGAAGTTAAGGACCGAGCTCAAGCTTAGGGTTGCTAGGTCCATGACTCGGGAGTATGGGCGCCTTATGAAGGCTGCGGCCCATCTTGAGATTATTATGCATGAGGAGGATGAGAGAATGAGGGGCTCCAGGAGGAGTCAAGATGGTCAGGGGGACAACAAGAGGCAGAGGGGTTCTAACCCTCAGCAGTCCCAGGGAGTTCAACCGAGGTCTACCTTTCCAGCGCCCAGTTCAGGTTCTAAAAGAGGCGGACAGGGAGACTTCACTTGTTACAAATGTGGTCAGTTGAGCCACAAGTCTTCAACTTGCTCGCAGAGGGGAAGAGGGCAGCGTGCAGCATCATCTTCGGCTCGTCTTCAGAGCCAAAGTCAGAGCAGAGGCCTACCGCTTTCTTGTTATCAGTGTGGACAGGCGGGGCACCTGAAAAGGTTTTGCCCGCAGTTGAGTGGCACAGTTGGTGCATTTGGTTCGAGGCAGACACAGAGCCATTAGCCAGCTCAATCAGTTCAGGCCTCGAAGGCCAACCATGGAGCCTCTTCGGCTCAGCCTGTGCAGCAGCCTTATGCTCCAAGGGGTGAGCAGGTTGATCAGAGGTCTACAGAGTGCATATATGCTGTTACAATACAGGACCTAGTACCGGTTCCGTCTGTTGTGAGAGGTACCTTTTTGTTTTGCAACTCAGTTGCTAATGTGTTGATTGATACGGGTGCATCACATTCCTTTATATCTGCTGCATTTGCATCTATTTTGGGGTTGAAGTTGGCGCAGTTAGCTTCTCTTATTTATGTTGTATCACCCATTGGGGGTGAGTTGATTTTAAAACAGGGGTGTCAGGGCTATGATATAGAGGTAGTTGATCGCCGGCTTCCATTTTCTTTTGTATTGATGGATATGTCGGGTTTTAATGTGATTTTAGGTATGGGCTGGCTATCGTCATACCGGGCTGTTATTGATTGCTACCGCCAGAGGGTTACTATATGTATCTTGAGCAGGGAATGTTTTCATTTCTTGGGAGATCAGGTTGGTAGAGTCTTGCCACCGGTGTATGATCCGCGAGGGCGGAGTGAGCTTAGTTGTCTTCTCGTTAGCTATATGAGTAATGAGTGTGATGAGACCCGGACTGAATTGCCGAGAGTGGTTTGTGAGTACTCGGATGTCTTTCCCGAGGATCTCGTTAGTTTACCACCCCATCGAGAGATCAAGTTCTTCATTGACTTAGTGCCTGGCACGGCACCGATTTCTATGGCACCGTATCATTTTGCCCTAGCCGAACTGAGTGAGTTGAAGATTCAACTCTAAGAGTTGCTAGATAAGGGTTTTATTCACCCTAGTACTTCGCCGTGGAGAGCACCGGCCCTCTTTGCTAAAAAGAAAGATGGGGCTTTGAGACTTTGCACTGACTATCAAAAGTTGAACAGGGCGACGGTTAAGAACAAGTACCCTATGCCTCAAATAGATGATATGTTTGACTAGTTGAAAGGGTCCTGTTGTTTCTCTAAGATAGACTTAAGATCGGGTTATCATCAGTTGAGGGTCACGGAGGAGGATATCCCGAAGACGGCATTCCGTATGCGGTATGGCCATTATGAGTTTCTGGTGATGCCTTTTGGGCTCACCAATGCACTGACTGTATTTATGGACTTGATGAACCGGATCTTCCAAGAGTTCTTAGATCGCTTTGTGGTCGTTTTCGTGGACAACATTTTGATTTATTCACCTTCTAAGGAGGAGCACGAGGAACACTTGAGAGTGGTGCTTGAGTTACTTAGAGCCCATAAGTTGTATGCTAAGTTTGGGAAGTGTGAGTTCTGGCTAAGAGAGGTTAAGTTCTTAGGCCACGTGGTATCCGAGGAAGGGGTGGCTGTAGATTCATCCAAGATAGAGGTAGTGCAAGATTGGGCACAGTCTAAGAGTGTATTTGAGATCTGCAGTTTTCTAGGATTGGCCGGTTATTACCGTAGGTTTGTGAAGGACTTCTCCAGGCTAGCTTTGTCTTTGACTAGATTCACGCGGAAAGGGATCAAATTTATATGGAGTGAGACTTGCGAAAAGTCGTTCCAAGAACTTAAGGTTAGACTTACCACTGCTCCAGTCTTGATTATTCCGGAGAGGGGTTTGGGTTATGCAGTATATTGTGATGCCTCACGAGAGGGTTTGGGTTGTGTATTGATGCAGGAGGGAAAAGTAGTAGCCTATGGCTCACGTCAATTGAAAACACATGAGAGGAACTACCCTACACATGACCTAGAGTTAGCAGCTGTAATATTTGCCTTGAAGATTTGGAGGCACTATCTCTATGGTAAGAGATTCGAGGTGTTCTCTAATCATAAGAGTTTGAAGTATCTGTTTACACAGAAAGACTTGAACTTGAGGCAGAGAAGGTGGATAGAGTTTATAGAAGATTATGACTTCGAGTTGCATTACCATCCGGGAAAGGCCAATGTTGTAGCTGATGCCCTTAGTAGGAAGTCCATTAGTGATGTAGCTTGCATAGCCATCTGAGAATGGGAGATGTTGGGTACTCTTGGCGAGTTTGAGTCTGTAGCCTTGTTTTCCATTGTTGCATAACCTACACTTGTGAATCAAGTGTTAGAGGCGTAGAGGGGTGATTTGGAGGTAGAATCTCTCCGAGAGAAAATCTCTAGTGGGAAGGTGGAAAAGGGTTTGACTGTGTGTCCTGACCTAAGTGTGAGGTACCGAGACCGTTTGTTTGTACTAGAGTCTTGCCGACAGGAAGTACTTTGAGAGTTTCATCATTCGCCTTGCGGTGCATCCGGGAGGCACAAAAATGTATCATAATCTGAGTCGCCAGTTTTAGTGGAGATGTATAAAGAAGGATGTGGCAGTGTTTGTGTCAAAGTGCCTTACTTGTCAGCAGGTAAATGTCGAGCATCAGAGGCCAGCGGGTTTGTTACAACCCTTGCCTATTGCCAAGTGGAAATGGGAGCATGTCACGATGGACTTCGTTGTAGGTCTTCCGAGGACTCAACGGGGTAGTGATGCCATTTGGATGGTAGTAGACTGGTTAACCGAGTCAGCGCACTTTATTCCTATGAGCGTAAAGATTCGGTAGATCATCTTGCCGACTTGTATATTTGGGACATAGTGAGGTTACACGAGGTCCTAATGTCAATTGTCTTAGATCGAGATCCGCGTTTCACTACTAGGTTGTGGCAGAGTTCGCAGAGTGCCTTGGGTACTAGATTGACTTTTAGCACGACTTACCATCCTCAGACTGAGCGTACTATCCAGATACTTGAGGATATGCTTCGAGGTTGTGTCCTTGACTTTTCAGGGTCATGCGAAAGACGCCTACCCTTAGTGGAGTTTGCCTACAATAACGGTTTCCAATCGAGTATTGGTATGGCACCGTTTAAGGCCTTGTATGGCCGACCGTGTAGATCTCTGGTGTGTTGGGCCGAGGTGGGTGATGCACCTCTGTTGGGTCCGGAGTTGGTTCGGGAAACGACGGAGAAAGTGGCACTTATTCATAAGAGGTTAGTTACAGCCCAGAGTCGTCAAAAGAATTATGCCGACCATCGGAGGAGGCCTTTGGCATTTGAGGTGGGTGATCACGTCTTTCTGAAGATATCACCTAGGCGGAGATTGATGAGATTTGGAAAGAGTGAGAAGTTGTCCCCTCGGTTTATTGGCCCTTTCGAGATCCTTGAGAGAATTGGCGAGGTTGCCTACCGTTTAGCTTTGCCGCCGCAGTTGTCCAGAGTGCATGACATGTTTCATGTTAGTATGCTTTAGAAATACAAGCCAGATCCGTCACATGTATTGGATTGGACCGACTTAGAGGTTGATGAGGATGCCTCGTATGAGGAGAGACCGGTAAGGGTCTTGGATAGGTGAGAACAAGTTTTACGAGGCAAGACGATACCCCTGGTAAAAGTACTGTGGAAACATCACGGATGGAGGAAGCCACTTGGGAACGTGAGTTGGAGGTCCGTGAGAAATATCCAGACTTGTTTCTTAATGTTTAACCATGTATTGGGAATCTTATTTCTTGACGAAATCTAGAAACATTATATATGTTTGATTTATGGAAGTATTGTTGAATATGCCTTGAAAATGAAAGTTTGATTTGACATTGTATATGTTAAATGTATTGTAGAAATGCAAATATATTATTAACATTGAATATGTTATGGAATTGTGGGATATATGTATTGGAAATTGTTGAAATTCAAAAGAATGCATGTTGATAATGTATGTTGAGCTATATTCGTATGTGTAGACACCCCATTTTTGACCATCCTCAAGACTTGGACGTCACTGATTGAACACTCAGTGATCATCCATGTTTGTGTTCGTCTTGAGTTCCCGGAAGCCTTGGCAGCGTGCCTCGTCTCAGGACCTCTCGACTCGACTGTTTTGTGTCTGGTTTTGCACCAAACACTTGTGTTTTACCTTTGAGAGGCAGGGTAGGGCTTGTAGACCATCCCCACCCATCACCGGCCATGGCTTGAGGCCACCGGCTGTCTTTTTCTGCCATCGGCCAAATGTTTGGCCGATCGGCACTATTTTTGGCCGACCGGCCATAAGTTTTGGTCAAAATCACTTTTGGCCGGCCGGCTACTGTGCATCTGCTTTTGCAGATATTTTGTCACAGCTGGCTTGCATTTGGCTCCCCTCCATACAAGTGTATGGAGGGATCTCTCTCTTGAGAAGCTTGTCTTGTAAGCTTTACAAGACAAAAAGCTCTATAAAGAGAGGTCTTTTCTCTTGTTGGAGGGGTTAGACATTTTAGGCAACATTTTTAGGGTTTTAGTTTTAGGGTTAGGGTTTGCTCATCTTCCATCTCTATATCTCTCTCTTTTGTGTGTGTTTAGGCTTAGATTTGCACACAAACACACACTATCACACCCTTTCTTGGAGCTGAGGCCCTTGAGGGTTGTTTTTAGAATTTTGGAGCTGGTTTGGAGCTTGAGAAGCTGCTGGAGCTTCATTTGTGAAGAAAGTCTTCAAGGGTAAGAAGTTTGTCCTTTTATTCCCCATTTTTGCATTCTACTTTTGCCTATCTTGCAACTGTTTTTTGGCTTGGTGTATAACACATAAAAGTTCTGTTTTTAAGGCCTCTAAATAGTTTGTTGAGAGTGTTTTAAGCTTTGGGGTTGTTTGACCCCTCTTAAGCCTTGTTTGGCCCTTGTTTTGTGCTATTTTGTGTGAGCTTCGGGACCATTGTGTTTGGGCCTCCTCAACACTGAAATCTTGAGGGATTTCAAAGGTGAGGATGGTGCCTTGAGGTCCTAGGAAGGAGAGGGCCACCCCCTCTCCTTATTGTCCTTGAAAATGGCCATTTTTGCCTCTTTAGTGAGCACCATGCTTAGGTTCATGTTGACCATGCCTTAGCTGATTTTTGTGCTTGTTATGTCATAATATAGCTCTGTTTTGGGTTGGTTTTGGTACATCATGCTTGCTTAGCATACATGCCTTGTAATGCCTTTTTGTTGCCTTGATATGCCTTAGGTTGTAAACCATTGTTCTAGCATGCTTTAGGCTTTGTTTTGTGAAGCTTTCATGTTTGTTTTGCCATGATTAAGGTCTGTCCTTAGTTGTTTGGGTCGACTTTGGCATACTTAGTATAGCCCCTTTGCATTTTTGGCTTATTGGCCTTAAATATGTGAATGTATAGCATGCATTACTTGCTTTGACTTAGGGGGTTGGGACCATTTTCCATGTAATTTCAGTCCACTTAGCATGCTTGTATACTTGCATTTCATTGCTCTTTGATGTTTCAAGAGTTTGTGTTTCATGCTCCTTGAAAGTGCATTTGTGCATGCTTCCATGTGTAAGTCATTTAGATGTCATCTAGGTGGTTTTTGGGGTGCATTTTGACATGCTAAAACTCTGATTTTATTTGTTTAAATCATGCCATGCTTGGTCTTGATAAGTGTGGTCCTATGCCTCTTTGGTGAGCTTTAGGCTTTGGGCTTGATTGCATGATATGCTTGCTTTGTTTAGTCGGTTTGGCACCTCCTATAGCATGATTTTCAGAGCTTAGTATATATGCCACTAGTCCATGTTTCCCCCTTTCGAGTGTGCTTGAAAGTTGTTTCATTATGCTTAAGTCTTGAACCATGTTTTCATGCATGCTTGTGTGTACATTTGCCTTCATATACTTAGCATTTTGGCCACTGTTTTGGATTTCTTTAAGGGCTGCCCTAATAAGCTTAAGTCCATCCTTTGCTTGCTTGCATGTTTACCTTGCATGTTTGTTTGTATACTTGCATGTATACCTTGCATTCCCATGTTGCATATTTAGGTTGTATGCCTAGGTTACATTCCATCTAGCATGCATACCTTGTCCCTTGATCTAGTGATAGGGATTGGGCCTTTGGTTGTTTGTGTGCATTACATTTGACATCAAAATGTGCACACTTGGTTTCTTGGGCCATCATGCATGGAAATGCGCGATTGGTGGTCCGAGAACCAAGGTTCATGTCCCTTTGAGTCATAAACATGATACGGGGTGTGATTGGTGCATACATTGCTTGAAATGCATTGCCATGCCAAGTATTGTCCTCTGCTGCTGTCAAACCAGATTCTGCAGGAATTTTTGTCCGGTCGGCTACATTTAGTGCCGACCGACCACCATTGTTGGCCGATGGATCAAAGTTATGGCCGGTGACCATTTTGCATGGCCGGTGGTGTCCCCCTTTAGCCGGTGGTGTCTCCTGGCATCAATAGAGCAAACCCTGAGACTTTGGCAGTCCTCAGAAGAGCAGAGCAGGGAAAACAAAGGCATCTTGTGCATGGTAGTGGATTTCCGGGCGAAACCGAGTGCGCATGCATCGGACCCCCTCCCCGAGGCCTTCTACTACTTTCAGTACTTAATTGATTTATTAATTAATTAGGTGGTCTGTAATATTTAATTAGCTTGTAGGTTAATTAAATTTGTATATTCTTTCGGTCCCTCCGAGCGAGGGCAAATTTGTAATAAGCATGGGTGAGTGTGTGCATGTCTTCCAACCCCCACTTCTTTCTCCCTTTTACTTACTTGCTTATGATGGTTAGTATCAGGTCATGTTTACTTTAGCATACCTCATGATTATGCATGCGTGCATCATTCATCAGTATTACATGCATCGGGCTCGGTACATCATACTAATTGTGTTTTATTTCAAAATAAATTTGAATACCTGCTATTTGTGCATTTCACATGTCATCCTTAAGATTAGCCGAGCCTATTCTAGTGACATTTTGTATGCGATGCATTAGGCACTTAACATGGACTTGGATCATGCGTTGATTGCTGACATGTTCTTGTTCTAGGCACGGAGTACTTTGTAAGTATTTTATGCTTTAGCATCCTTGCATGCGTGTGAGTGTTACCATGACAGCACGCTTACCATATGGCTAGATGTTTATGTGATAAACTGCCTGAATGCCTGTGGGTGAAGGTTGGATTGCTTGAGTTGGAACAATTCGTTGAAATCCGTATTTTAGCCTGCTTGCGAGTAGCAAATCCCAAAACCATTTCCAAACAAGATGGATATGCAATGCTTGTTTCCAAATTAGGCGATCTAGTCTATACTTATTTGCTACGTGCATAACATAGTAATTCTAGGCTAATAACTGGAATAAGAACACACGAAGTTTTCAAAATTGGATATCATGGTTAGTAGAGGCCGGTCTTCGGACCGGGCGAGAGGGGGTGCTCATAGCTGACCTTCCCCGATCGTACCCAAGTTCCCAAGCCGAGGCAACTTTGGTGATAACGGACACGTGGCCTTGGCACCGAGTCAGGGTTTCCTAAATTCCCCCAAAATAAAATATTTAGGTGGCGACTCTGTATCTGGCAAAGCAGTCCATGTTTGGCACTTCTTTCAAAACTCGTTTTCTCAAAACGATTTGCCAGATTGGGACTCTTTGGTTCAGATTAAGAACCGTGACACATATCGAGTCCGAACTGTAGCGGGGTCCCTCGCGGCTTGTTACAGTTTTTGGCGACTCTGCTGGGGAGTTTAGAGAGCTTGACTCGAACTCGTGATATCCTGTTTTGATTTCATTTATGTGTCTCTTTGCATTGCATTTGCATTGGTGCACCTAGGACACCGTGTTGGCCATCTGCTATTCCTGAGCGGTCTGCTGGAGACTTGACTTTGTCAAAGCATGCCATAAGGCTGACCGGTTGCGGACTCTGCCAGTATGGGAACACAAACCCCGGTTTTACCGGGGCACCCTTTTGACCATTCGACCTAGTGCATATCGAAATCCATAGTGACCATTCCAAACTAGAACAGGTTGCTCACCCAATGGTAGGTTGTTTGAAACCACTGCGTGCGTAGTGAAACCCTAGCTCCTGACAAAATAGGACAGGGAAACCCTACCCCAACATAGGGGTGTTTTTGCTCTCTCTACTTGCTATGTGCTTTCAGAGTGTATCTCTACAGGGAACACACATATCAGTTTGCGAGATTGAGTATCAAGCCTGAGGGCATCAGTATCAGTTTGCGAGAATCAGTTATATCTGTGGATATCCGATTCAGTATTTTGGGGCAGTGATTTTGGGGGACAGTGATCAGTAGTAGAGTATGGTTGTTCGACTGCACCTGTGTTTGTTTCGTTTGAGCTGAAATGCTGCTTGTTTTTTTTCAAGGTTCAGAGAGTTGATATAGAATAGCCAGTGTTCCCCCTTGGCTGAGACAAGACTTATGATGACGCAGAATTCGGAGGAGATTGTGGTTATGACAGCCGCATTAGATCAAGGAATCACTTTGCAAAGTGAGATCAATGTTGATATGCCGCATCCACCCAGGTCGCCTGCTGCACACCCAGTCTGGACCCCCCAGCTATATCAGGCTCGTGAGCCTATTACATTTGAACTGATGGGGATGATAGGTGATCTCCAGAGGTCTGTGGCAGATCTCTCCTACGGAATGTCAGCTTCGCCACCAACCGCACCGTATGCCGAGAGTTTTGTACCCCAGGAGCCCCCGCTGTTGGGGCGAATTGTGATTGAACTTAGCCAACCGGAGATGGCCTCCAACTATGGTAATGACATATCAACATCAACCCAAACCCTCGACCAGGCTGAGGCCAGAGGTAAGGATTAAATGAAGGCAGATGTCGATCCCATCGAACAACTGCTGTGGGCAGTCGAGGCCTTGAAAGCCAGGGGGATGAACAAGCAACATATATCTGGAGTTGTGACAAAAGCTGTGGAGGATGCTTTCCCCGCTCCACCTGAAGGTAGTTCAAGTCAGTCAGAAAACCGAGATAGGCCCCGTCATACCAAAACAATTTCTTCCGCTCCCAACCCTACATCCGGGAAGGATCAGAAATCCAAGGCCGCACCTGCCGACCCATTCGCTAGTGCGTCTAGCAAGAGTGCTCAACCTTCAAAGTACCTGCCCCGAGGACGCAGGGTCTTCCATGCTCTCTACATGCCGTTGTCAAAGGCATTTCAAATCCTAGCTGAAAGAGGGCATCTTAAACCCTTGGAGCCTCGGACCCTCCCGAAGAATCTCCCTACTACACATGATGCTGCTTTGTACTGCGTGTACCACCAGCAAACCGGTCATGCTATCGATAACTGCTTCCGCCTCCGTCATGAGGTGCAAGATTTGATTGACAACGAGGTTATCCTCCCGCCCACCTCAGCCAAGTCCGTTACCACCCAGTTATTGGATTTTGAGGACACAGATACTGCGAGTATGTAATCAGAGGGTGAACCGCTTGCGGGCAGTACTTGGCGTATTTTTGGATGTGGCGTCTGGCACGCATTTTTGCGCAACTGCGATTGCTAATTTTGTAAACTCTGGCTTGGGCGTCGAGTCAGTCTTTTGTTTTGTTTTGAGTCTGTCTCATTGTCCTGAGTCAGTCCTTTTTGCTCACTGGTCTATCTTGTTGTAACAAGTCAGTCCCATTTGTATAGAATGCCAGGTGATTCCGAGGTTGTTGCCTCGAACACCGTTTTACTTTGTAATTACCAGTTTTTGTTTTCTTTTGAGTCTGCCTCTGCCATGGAGCCAGTTGCATCAGCAAATCTGAATGAAACAGCTGTGGCTATCTCGTTTTTGTGCTTGCTGTCAGTTTGAGCTAGTTATGCCATAAAAGGTGAATGGAACGACAGTACGTTCTACCTGCTCTTTTGTACCCTGAAAATTATTACAATGACCTAAGTTTTTCAAAAACCCCTTTTGAACACTGCGGTAATAAAAAACGAAGAGGAAGGAATTCCTCGGGTTTTGCAAAATTTGATCATATTTGAGAGAAAGATAGGCATGCTAAGCCTTTAATGAATAAAATCATGCCTGTCAGCGTGAGTACTGAGAAGGACCCTGGCTTGATCCAAATTGGTTCCACACTATCTTCAACATGAGCAATGTGTCGCTTTTGTAAAAACTTTCAAAAACAAAATGTTTTGCGCGGTCCTGTGAAGACCTGTGTGGAATTGCTCTTGAGATTGCGCAGCCTAGGATCGCTCTCAGCCTCGAGATCCAATCTATTTGTTTCAAACCTGGAGTTCGTTTAGAACATTCAACAACCAACCGCCGTGTGAGGCCCGTGTGGCTCAATTTGAAGCAGCCCTCGAGCAAGAGGCACCAAACTCAGATCAAGAAGATCAAATCCCACCGGAAAAAGGCTCGTGAGGCAACGTAATGGATTCTTCTGCAAATCAAACACAACAACCACTCTCCTTGATACAGAGGGCTTCGATTTCAAAACCATTTGGCATGGGCTTGTTACACTTTTACCCTTTGAGAGGCTTGCTGGGCCGAAAACCCGGAAGGGTGACCCAGGCAAAAGTTAGAGTAAAGAAAAGAAGAAAAGAA
Source organism: Camellia japonica (assembly GCA_030407325.1). Classification (NCBI taxonomy): domain Eukaryota; kingdom Viridiplantae; phylum Streptophyta; class Magnoliopsida; order Ericales; family Theaceae; genus Camellia; species Camellia japonica. The sequence continues at coordinate 114,621,959 of JAPPVO010000013.1, read as the reverse complement.
AAAGAAAAAAAATAAAAAGAAGAAAACAGGAAAAAGATGATAAAATAAAACAATTGAAAAAAAAAAGAGAAAAAAAGGAAGAAAAGAAAACATAGCTCGCAAGGTCAAAAACCCGCATCGGGCACCTTGGCAAAAGTTAGAGCCTAAAAAAAAAAGTGAAGGTTAAAATACCCGAGTGTACCTTAACCGGAACTACGTAAGGCTTGATTCCCATGTTTGGGATACGTAGGCAACTTCATCCTGAAGTCCAGCCACCGACGCTTTCACAGTGACTGTGTCCATATTTTGGTTCAGACCATTGCCCTCGGAGTTCAGTCGTCATTGATAAAGACCGTTTACAAAATGCTGCGGCATCGTCCAAACAAGGGGCAACTTTCCGTTGCCATGCATTGCCACAAGTTGCCTTGAGTTGCCGTCCAAACTAGGGGCAACTTTCCGTTGCCATGTACCCCCTTTAAGCAAGGGGCAATTTTCCATTGCCTCCGATCCGAGGTGGCGCATCTCGAGGGTAAGTTCCGTGCTCGTCAAGCATTGATTGTTTGCAAAAATAGTTTTTGAAAATTTTTACTGAAGTTGACTATTTTCTCGAAAACTATTTTATTTTTCCAAAACCGGACCATTTTCTTGGACCCAAAAAGGAAAATTTTCAGTGCTCACTGCCTGACTTACATGATTTTCAAATCAAAAATTGAACAAGTATGTTAATCCGACTCTCATTTTGGTCAAAACTATTTTAGAAAGAAGAAAACAAAAATGGTCAAAGTGATGAACTAGGGGCACAGTCGAGTCAGGTATTCTGTCTTTCCCCTGCCGTCAACATACTTGCCAGAGAAGCACCCTGTTCGCCGGAAGAAGCTTTCCCTATCCGGAACCCCGACTCAACGTCACCGGAGGAAATAGCCATGAGCCAATAGTGTTGGGTGTGAACCCGCGACTTCCTATTCATCTATCAATCACCTTGGGGAGGGACGAAAAATGAGAGAATAAAGAATAGAGAGATGTGCGACGAGAGAAAAAGTGAGAAAAGGGCTTTTTCAAAAAAAAAAAAAACCGAGCTTGAGGGCCGAGTGATGTGAGAATCGCAAATCAAAACGGTGGGGACCATAACGCCCAGAGGATATGGCTCCTCGAGATCCGAGGTCTTTTGTCTTTGTAAACGCGTCCGTGTGTCGTGTTTTTGTCTTGTTTACCTCAACTTTCGTCTTGAGTCTTTTCCGAGTGTGTCTTGTTGTGTCCAGGTCGTAGACCTTTTGTTTGAGTCTTTTCCGCTGTGATCAGTTGCAGGCTCGATACCCTGGTTTGAAAAACCCTTTTTCAATTTCAAAAATCGTTTATGCTCAGAGTGCTGTGCCATTCTCTACATTTATCCGAAGCAAAAGAAGAAAAAGGGGAAAATTTGGGGCATCTGAGTGTGTTTCAACTTCAACCGATTCAGCTTTTGTAGTCCGTCTTGTCAGAATTGGGCTGTTTGTTCAGGGTTTGCCGTGTGGAGAGTGAACCAAGTGCTGTGTTATAGACTATATGCAGACTAATCCCCAAACAGAGTATGGGCTGTGTGTTCAGGTTGAGCAATATGTTGCTTGGGTTGTTTTGCTGTTAGTTGGTTTGTTATCTGATTATTACAGTGCAAGTGCTCAATTTTCAAACAACAGATTGATTTCACTTACATTGAGGTGTAATATGATGTGGCATGATGTAATGTGATACAATGCATAAGATATGTAAATGTAACACTTTTTTTTTTAGACAAGACAAAAAGTTTGTTTCATTTCATCATCTTTTCAAGTACATAGTTTTGGAAACAAAAATCTGCCTGCGGCAGTACAAAGTACTCTTAGCTACCAAAAAAGAAAATAAGTACAAAAAAGAAGGGGAAAAATAGCAAAAGTCTGTATCAACATCAAGAGGTCTCAGGTCCGAGAGTCCGTTCTAGTCCTCTTCCTGGACGAAGGTCCAAGAGCATCACCAGGAGTATCATGTCTGAGCCCGAGTCGAGCCGTCTCCGGTCCCCTCTTCCGATGACTCTGCCTCCGCCTCTGACTCCGCCTCCGCCTCCGCCTCCGACTCATCGTCATCCGGAACTAGCACCCGGGAGCTGCTCCCAGCATGAGCGCGCCCCGCCCTAGTGCGGGGAAATACTCTGCCCTCCTCATCTCTCCCCCGAGCAGGAACGGAAGGTCCAGCGGGAGCACCTCCTACAGTGGGAATCTGGAAGGGAGGCTGAAAGGTACAAAAGGCAAATGTATCAGTATACCGTGAACAGTTTATCAGTGCAAAATGCAGTGTATGAGTACAGTGTATGAATGCGGTGAACAATTTATCAGTGCAAAATGCAGTGTATGAATGCGGTGAACAATTTATCAGTGCAAAATGCAGTGTATGAGTACAGAATATGAATGCCGTGAGCAGTTATCAGTGCAGAATGCAGTGCAGAGTACAGTCTATGAATGTTGTGAGATCAGTGTGTCAGGTGTTGTGTTATGCATCAGATTATGTCAGGCAGTTTATGCATGGTTTGAGACTGTGGTCAGAAAGAACATACCGGAATACTGTAGAGGGCCAGGAGATCGAAAGTCCGCTGCAACATCCCCATCATGGAGGCATTCAGCTCCAGGGACTGCCGGGTGTACTCGGAGGAAGCCTGCAAAAATATCAGGTACATCAATATTCTGCGGAATATCAAATAAATTGAAATGAAATGACTATGCAAGAATGCAGTAATACATACTGGAGGTAAGTCGGGGACACCGACTAACTCGTGATCAGCCGGCGGAGGGGCGAAGGGGATCTGGTAGGTCGCCCCACCCTGCTCTCTGTATGTCATCGTCGTAGGCAGCGCAGGCCAACCAGGCCCCCGCCCTCCCTGAGCTCTACCCCTGCCACGGACCCGAGCCCTCCTCGATGTCCCTATCCCTGTGCCTGCCCTGGCTGTAGGCGTCGCAGGCCTCTCTCTCTCAGCTCGGCGGCCACCGCTCAGAGGCCGCATAAGGAAGGTCCGGATGAACTCTGTGTAGTCACCTATGCTCCTGTGGCGTATCGCATCCCAGCCGACTGTGTACTCAGCCATCTGCTCGAGAGTGTACCTCTCGGTCTCCCTCATGTCCGCAGGAGGAGGAGCTGGGACTATCTGCTCTGGTAGACCCAGGGTCTGGCGCAAGAAGCGCTCGCCTAGGTACCAGGCCCGACAGACTGGTCCCTCCAAGAGGATCCTGAACCGGGCAGTCTCTACCGCGCCCGCGAATCGCTCCCAAATCTCGGCCGGCAATGGGGCCCAGGGCCTCCAGGTGATCTGAAAATGAAATGCAATTCGTTATCTATTGTTATTGAAAACGAACAATACAGTAAAAAAAGCGAAGCTTAAATGAACTGCAAGTAAAACCATACCTCCGCGGCGGTGATAGTGTCAAAGTAGCGACGGAAGAAGATGAACGTCTCCCGTGGTCTCCGCACACACCTCACGTCGAAGCGTCGCGAGAACGGGACGACGAGAGGGGTCTCTACATCAGGAACCAGGGCTAGCCTAGGGAAGTAGGCGTAGACCCACAACTGCAAAGGGAATGCCGGTATGCTTATCAGATAAAGCAGAATACGAGAATAAAGCAGAAATAACAGAGCCATATATTGTGCAGTGTATTGTGCAGGCGGTGTATGGTGTAGAGTGTACAATGTGAGCAGTGTGCAGTCAGTATAAAGCAGAGTATGTGTGTGCCGCGTGTACAGTATACAGCCAGTGTAAAGCAGACTACAGTGTGTGCAGTGTACAGAATATGGTACAGAGTACAGAAAATGGAAAAATAGAAATGTAAAGCAGAAAAAGGAAACGTACCTCCCAAGCACGCCAGTAGCCCCCGAGCAACTGTCCGCTGCCACGGGAAGCCGAGCTCATATATCCATAGAGTGTGGCCAGAGCAGCGCCACCCCAGTCGTAGTCAAAGATCCGGGTGACGTCCACTAAAGCGCTGAGCAAGCATAACGGCACGGTATTCGCCCGGTCGGCGAAAATAGTCGTCCCCAGCAGGAACATCAAAAAGCCGCGCGCATACTGCTCCACAGCCTCCTGGGTCATCGGAGCCTCCTCCACCAACGCGGGCTGGACCCTAAACTGCACCTCAAACCAGGAATAGCGGACGAAGCCTGGACGAGCGAGAGGCGGCGCCTCGCCGAGTAGATGGATCTGAGCAGCTGTCCACTCGTCCATATTAGTATCAAAAGAGATCGGATCACCCCCTACCCCGATGCCTGTGAGCATCGAGAAGTCGACGGGAGTCATCGTCATCTCCCCGGCAGCAGAAAGGTGGAACGAGTCGGTGGTGTCCCACCATCTCTCCACTAAGGCAGCAAGAAGAGGTCTGCATGCGGTAAGACGGGAAAGCCCCCTGCAGAATGCGCCGAAGCCGGCCTGGTCCACAATGTGACGAACGGCGTCCGGCAGCTCCATATACCAGTCTCGAGCGGCAACATTCCCATACCCGCGGACAGTATAGGAATCTCCCTGTTCAAAAATAAACCGTGGCGAAGCAATGCTAAATATACCAGTTTTGTAAGGAATGCAGGTTCAGTGCAAATATGGCATGTGTGCATGTTTTCAGATTCAAACAGATACCGGGTACCGGTGTGCTTACAGTGAACTACAACGTGTGATGCGTCAGCGTGTTTGAGTGGTTCAGTGCAAATACAGCATGTGTGCATATTTTCAAATTCAAATAGATACCGGGTGCCGTTGTGCTTACAGTGAACTACAACGTGTGATGCGTCAGCGTGTTTGAGTGGTTCAGTGCAAATACAGCATGTGTGCATATTTTCAGATTCAAACAGATATCGGGTATTGGTGTGCTCGTAGTGAACTACGGTGACTAATGTGTCAGTGTGTTTGAGTAGTTCAGGGCAAGTGCAGTGTGTGTGCGCATGTTCAGTCCCAAATAAATTATCAGTTGCAAGTATGATTACAGTCAACTACGGTATACAGCGCATCAGTATATTCGGGCTAAGCAGTTAAAGAAATGACTAACTATGGCAGTCAAATGTTCTACATTGCGGAAAGCAACAAAGAGGGGAGAGGTTACCTCGGAAGCGCCAAAGGATATATGAGACACCGGCTCGCGCAGAAGCAGGTCCTGTGGCACGCTCCGGTCGAAACTCCTGAACTGACGAAGCCCATCCGGGGGCAGTACGTGAATCGCCGGCCGGTAGGTCGCCGGGTCGAATGGGCGGACGCTCAAAGGGAGGAGCTCAGCCCCGGGATCCATCTCGTTATCCGGGGAGTCCCGCCCCCTGGAATATCGTCGGCCATGTCGAAAGTGGTGAGAAAATAGCCGGAAAAGGGAAAACCGGGCGAAAATGGGAAAAGTCAATCGAAAAGTCAACCCCCCGGGAGGGCGAAAAATGACCGGAAAAGCCGGAATGAGGAAAATGTGGGAAGATCGAGAGAAACTCGAGGGGAACAAACCCCAAGAAGCGGAAATAGTGAAAGACGCACCAAAATGGAGAAATATTCGGACGAAAATGTTCGAAACGCGAAGATAATCGCGAATCCAACGACGAAACGGGCGTGAAACGCAAGAAAATCGAGGAATAAAGAAGGGGAAAATGCGCTAGAAAGAGAGATGAGGGAATTTCGGCTAGAGGGAATGAAAAGAATAGGGTTTGGAACCCTATTTTAAAACACCCGAGGCGAAAAGTCAAAATTGCCCCGAATCAGGCACTTTTGGCCGGTCGGCTACATTTTTGGCCGGCCGACCAAATATTTGGCCGGTGGAATTTATTTATGGCCGATGGACAGCCGGTGGCCTCCCTTCCGGCCGGTGAGCCTCCTACAGCCTTGTTTGGGTCAGATCTGTAGTTTTGGGCCTTCATAGCTCAAAGAAGTACAAGAAAGTGCATCTCCGATGCTCAACCGACCTCTGTTTTGCCCCCGGACTGTGCCTCCTGTGCGTGGCACTTGAATTCATGCGAGGTGTATCCTTTCGTATCCTTTTGCCCTTTACAAGATTCAAAAGTTGCCCCATATGTGTTGCATACATTCATCGCACTGTTTGATGCATTGCATCGCGCCGTTTCGCGCATCTCGACTGCATTGTCATACATTCCTCGAGTCGAGCATTGTCGCGCATTGCAAACATGCACTGTCATACATAAATTTTGCAACCCGGTCCAGGAGACCTTAAATCCTCTGAAGGTGCAAGTCCTTCGGTGATTATCGTGCCCGAACGACTGTTTGGTAAGTTGCATTGTCATGCATTTCAAACGACGCGCGTGGCTGCGCATTCGGGTTCACATGCGTTAGACATGCGTTGTTTTGCACTTGCATCTTAAGTCGCGCGTTGTTGCGCATTTCGAGTTCACATGCATTGTCATGCATTTCCCCAGTAACCCGGTCTAGGAGACCTTAAACCCTTGGAAGGTGCAAGACCTTCGGTGCATTGGTTTGCACAGTTCGTTTGCATTGTCATGCATCTCTAACGACGTGTGTGGTCGCATATGCGAAATCATGCATTTTCATGCATTTCAAGCCGCGCGTTGACGCGCACTTCAACATCATGCATCATTTGCATTCGCGAAAAAAAAAAAACAAAAAAACACATGCACATGTAATGCATTCATTGTAAATAGAGCATTGTCATGCATACATGGTAAATATTGCATTGTCATGCATCGTAGAAAGTAAACATGCATTGTCATGCATATCCATTGTATCCATTCCCATTGCATTGCATATTTGTAGATATTGCATTATAGATTGCATGCATTCACTGCATCACCTCCTCTGCCTATGGCTTGCGCCTTTCCATGTTGAGCTTGGTCTGGTATGTGCCCATGCTTTTCACGTCGAAACATAGTTCAGTAGACCGTTCTATGTTAGCCGCGGCTTGTATGTGTACATGCCTTTCCTAGGCAAGATTTGGTTTGGCCAGCGTGCCATTTCCACATTGCATTGTAGATTGCATGCATTCATTGCATCACCTCCTCCGCCTATGGCTTGCGCCTTTCCATGTTGAGCTTGGTCTGGTATGTGCCCATACTTTTCACGTCGAAACATAGTTCAGTAGACCGTTCTATGTTAGCCGCGGCTTGTATGTGTACATGCCTTTCCTAGGCAAGATTTGGTTTGGCCAGCGTGCCATTTCCACATTGCATTGTAGATTGCATGCATTCACTGCATCACCTTCCATCTGTGGCTTGCGCCTTTCCATGTTGAGCTTGGTCTGGTATGTGCCCATACTTTTCACGTCAAAACATAGTTCAGTAGACCGTTCTATGTTAGCCGCGGCTTGTATGAGTACATGCCTTTCCTAGGCAAGATTTGGTTTGGCCTGCGCGCCATATCCATTGCCATCTCCCAACATATCCATTATATATATTACATTGTAGTGTAATTTTGCATCCGGCATTAGGATCATTGTCCTTTCCCCAGCGGGTCGTTTCCCCACTTATGTCATCCCCCCCCAATACTTGTTCTTGTGTCCGTCTACATTACTCATAGTTCAGTGGACCGTTCTATGGTAGACGGACTTGTTACCTCCATCAATCTATTTGACATACGTGTGGTTTCGAACCGCTCATGATTGGATCATGATTCAATTGCTTTGCATATAGTTTGCATTGTCTCAATTGCATTGTATTTTAGTTTGCATTGTTTATACATTGTTTTGTATATATTGCATATCATCTTGCATTCATTCTTGCATTGTCATGCATGTTGCTAATCACATTGTACCTATTAAGTTTGTTTTCTTTGCAGGCATGATATTGTATGTACGGTTCATTTGCGGCTGGTGGAACCAGACAAACCGGACAGGTATTGTATCCTCCGCGTGAGACGTATCGAGAATCGCATAATTCTCTTACATCCTTTCTGCATTGTAGTGTAGTTTGGTGTATGCTAGCTTAAAACCGTTGCATGTGTGCTTCGTTACAGCTTTCTTTGCATGATCATGAGTTATGCCCGGCTCTATGCATCGTCTTGCATTTTGCCCCTGCCTTCGGGCGCATATCTTGTTTGTCCTGCATGCTTTGTCTAAGTCTTCGGCCTTGTCAAAAATGGGTCGTCTCTGGGCTTTGACATTCACTCCCGTCATTGTTATGACTTTCGAGTTCTGTCAAAGAGGGGCAACTGTAGACACCCCATTTTTGACTGTCCTCAAGACTTGGACGTCACTGATTGAACACTCAGTGATCATCCATGTTTGTGTTCGTCTTGAGTTCCCGGAAGCCTTGGCAGCGCGCCTCGTCTCAGGACCTCTCGACTCGACTGTTTTGTGTCTGGTTTTGCACCAAACACTTGTGTTTTACCTTTGAGAGGCAGGGTAGGGCTTGTAGACCATCCCCACCCATCACCGGCCATGGCTTGAGGCCACCGGCTGTCTTTTTCTGCCATCGGCCAAATGTTTGGCCGATCAGCACTATTTTTCGCCGACCGGCCATAAGTTTTGGTCAAAATCACTTTTGGCCGGCCGGCTACTGTGCATCTGCTTTTGCAGATATTTTGTCACAGCTGGCTTGCATTTGGCTCCCCTCCATACACGTGTATGGAGGGATCTCTCTCTTGAGAAGCTTGTCTTGTAAGCTTTACAAGACAAAAAGCTCTATAAAGAGAGGTCTTTTCTCTTGTTGGAGGGGTTAGACATTTTAGGCAACATTTTTAGGGTTTGAGTTTTAGGGTTAGGGTTTGCTCATCTTCCATCTCTATATCTCTCTCTTTTGTGTGTGTTTAGGCTTAGATTTGCACACAAACACACACTATCACACCCTTTCTTGGAGCTGAGGCCCTTGAGGGTTGTTTTTAGAATTTTGGAGCTAGTTTGGAGCTTGAGAAGCTGCTGGAGCTTCATTTGTGAAGAAAGTCTTCATGGGTAAGAAGTTTGTCCTTTTATTTCCCATTTTTGCATTCTACTTTTGCCTATCTTGCAACTGTTTTTTGGCTTGGTGTATAACACATAAAAGTTCTGTTTTTAAGGCCTCTAAATAGTTTGTTAAGAGTGTTTTAAGCTTTGGGGTTGTTTGACCCCTCTTAAGCCTTGTTTGGCCCTTGTTTTGTGCTATTTTGTGTGAGCTTCGGGACCATTGTGTTTGGGCCTCCTCACCACTGAAATCTTGAGGGATTTCAGAGGTGAGGATGGTGCCTTGAGGTCCTAGGAAGGAGAGGGCCACCCCCTCTCCTTATTGTCCTTGAAAAGGGCCATTTTTGCCTTTTTAGTGAGCACCATGCTTAGGTTCATGTTGACCATGCCTTAGATGATTTTTGTGCTTGTTATGTCATAATATAGCTCTGTTTTGGGTTAGTTTTGGTACATCATGCTTGCTTAGCATACATGCCTTGTAATGCCTTTTTATTGCCTTAACATGCCTTAGGTTGTAAACCATTGTTCTAGCATGCTTTAGGCTTGGCTTTGTGAAGCTTTCATGTTTGTTTTGCCATGATTAAGGTCTGTCCTTAGTTGTTTGGGTCGACTTTGGCATACTTAGTATAGCCCCTTTGCATTTTTGGCTTGTTGGCCTTAAGTATGTGAATGTATAGCATGCATTACTTGCTTTGACTTAGGGGGTTGGGACCATTTTCCATGTAATTTCAGTCCACTTAGCATGCTTGTATACTTGCATTTCATTGCTCTTTGATGTTTCAAGAGTTTGTGTTTCATGCTCCTTGAAAGTGCATTTGTGCATGCTTCCATGTGTAAGTCATTTAGATGTCATCTAGGTGGTTTTTGGGGTGCATTTTGACATGCTAAAACTCTGATTTTATTTGTTTAAATCATGCCATGTTTGGTCTTGATAAGTGTGGTCCAATGCCTTTTTGGTGAGCTTTAGGCTTTGGGCTTGATTGCATGATATGCTTGCTTTGTTTAGTCGGTTTGGCACCTCCTATAGCATGATTTTCAGAGCTTAGTATATATGCCACTAGTCCATGTTTCCCCCTTTCGAGTGTGCTTGAAAGTTGCTTCATTATGCTTAAGTCTTGAACCATGTTTTCATGCATGCTTGTGTGTACATTTGCCTTCATATACTTAGCATTTTGGCCACTGTTTTGGATTTCTTTAAGGGCTGCCCTAATAAGCTTAAGTCCATCCTTTGCTTGCTTGCTTGCATGTTTACCTTGCATGTTTGTTTGTATACTTGCATGTATACCTTGCATTCCCATGTTGCATATTTAGGTTGTATGCCTAGGTTACATTCCATCTAGCATGCATGCCTTGTCCCTTGATCTAGTGATAGGGATTGGGCCTTTGGTTGTTTGTGTGCATTACATTTGACATCAAAATGTGCACACTTGGTTTCTTGGGCCATCATGCATGGAAATGCGCAATTGGTGGTCCGAGAACCAAGGTTCATGTCCCTTTGAGTCATAAACATGATACGGGGTGTGATTGGTGCATACATTGCTTGAAATGCATTACCATGCCAAGTATTGTCCTCTGCTGCTGTCAAACCAGATTCTGCAGGAATTTTTGTCCAGTCGGCTACATTTAGTGCCGACCGGCCACCATTGTTGGCCGATGGATCAAAGTTATGGCCGGTGACCATTTTGCATGGCCGGTGGTGTCCCCCTTTAGCCGGTGGTGTCTCCTGGCATCAATAGAGCAAACCCTGAGACTTTGGCAGTCCTCAGAAGAGCAGAGCAGGGAAAACAGAGGCATCTTGTGCATGGTAGTGGATTTCCGGGCGAAACCGAGCGCGCATGCATCGGACCCCCTCCCCGAGGCCTTCTACTGCTTTCAGTACTTAATTGATTTATTAATTAATTAGGTGGTCTGTAATATTTAATTAGCTTGTAGGTTAATTAAATTTGTATATTCTTTCGGTCCCTCCAAGCGAGGGCAAATTTGTAATAAGCGTGGGTGAGTGTGTGCATGTCTTCCAACCCCCAATTCTTTCTCCTTTTTACTTACTTGCTTATGATGGTTAGTATTAGGTCATGTTTACTTTAGCATACCTCATGATTATGCATGCGTGCATCATTCATCAGTATTACATGCATCGGGCTCGGTACATCATACTAATTGTGTTTTATTTCAAAATAAATTTGAATACCTGCTATTTGTGCATTTCACATGTCATCCTTAAGATTAGCCGAGCCTATTCTAGTGACATTTTGTATGCGATGCATTAGGCACTTAACATGGACTTGGATCATGCGTTGATTGCTGACATGTTCTTATTCTAGGCACGGAGTACTTTGTAAGTATTTTATGCTTTAGCATCCTTGCATGCGTATGAGTGTTACCATGACAGCACGCTTACCATATGGCTAGATGTTTATGTGATAAACTGCCTGAATGCCTGTGGGTGAAGGTTGGATTGCTTGAGTTGGAACAATTCGTTGAAATCCGTATTTTAGCCTACTTGCGAGTAGCAAATCCCAAAACCATTTCCAAACAAGACGGATATGCAATGCTTGTTTCCAAATTAGGCGATCTAGTCTATACTTGTTTGCTGCGCGCATAACATAGTAATTCTAGGCTAATAACTGGAATAAGAACACACGAAGTTTTCAAAATTGGATATCATGGTTAGTAGAGGTCGGTCTTTGGACCTTGCGAGAGGGGGTGCTCATAGCTGACCTTCCCCGATCATACCTAAGTTCCCGAGCCGAGGCAACTTTGGTGATAACGGACACGTGGCCTTTGGCACCGAGTCAGGGTTTCCTAAATTCTCCCAAAATAAAATATTTAGGTGGCGACTCTGTATCTGGCAAAGCAGTCCATGTTTGGCACTTTTTTGAAAAATCTATTTTCTCAAAACGATTTGCCAGATTGGGACTCTTTGGTTCAGATTAAGAACCGTGACACATATTGAGTCCTAACTGTAGCGAGGTCCCTCGCGGGCTTGTTACAGTATGTTCTCTTGAGAAGAGATAGAATGACCGGTAGATGGGTCATGATGATGAAATTAACTGATTATTATTGTTGGGATTGGTTTAATTGTGACTTTAAATACTTACTTTAAAATTTCGGGGATGAAATTTCCTAAGATGGGGAGATTGTAGCACTTGAGCCCTTTAAAGCTTTGGTAAATGTATTTGAATTGTTTATTTTATTTTGGGAATCTTTGGTGTTGTTGTACCTTAGTTTTGGAGATGTAGAAATTGATTTAAACTTGTTGGGATTGTTCGTTTACGCTCGTTCGCGTTGAAAAGTTGTTTGGAAATTTGAAAATCATGTTCTGGGGTCGACACCGGTCTTGGTGGTGTCGACACCTTCTCTTTTGTTTGCCACAAGGGTCAACACCAAAGCTAGGAAGGGTCGACCCTTGTTCTGAATTTGTTCACTGCATTTTGGTGTCGACACCGGTCTTGGTGGTGTCGACACCTTCTCTTTTTATTGGCCGCAAGGGTCGACACCAATATGAGGAAGGGTCAACCCTTGTTCTGAAATTACCCACTGCATTTTGGTGTCGACACCAGCCTAGGAAAGGGTCGACACTGCAGTGCAGTCACACTTAGTGTTCCAGATTTCTTCTTAAGTGTCGACACCTGTGTTGTGAAGGGTCGACACCTGCGACTTTTTTCCAGATTTTTCTCACGGTTTGGACCTACTTTTTGGGGATATTTTGGCTAGATATTTTGAGTTGACTTTGGGACTTATATCTATTTTTGACCTAGTACTGTATAAAGGCCCTCACTTGACCTTTTCTCTCACTTTTCTTCCCTTTCCTCCCTCTAAACCGTGAAACACCTTCTCTCTCTCTCTCTCTCTCTCTCTCTCTCAAAAAGGCACTTTTCACTCATAGATTCTTAGATCTACTTGCTTGAAGACCTCTACTCACCTTGCTCCTTTGAGATAAAGTGTAGAGCTTGTCGAGGGCTTCATTTTGATCGGAGCAAAGCTTGGTTTCTCCTCCGTTGACTTTTGGGTTTTTCTTCCTTCTACCCCTTCTAAACTGGAGGTAAGGATATTCTACTCTCCTATATGGGTTTTAACATAGATATTGTCATCTTGTATAGATGGTGTGACTTGAGAAGGTTTTTGATAAATTTTTGGTTAGTTCCTATGTATATAAAAGAGGGGTTTCCTATTTGAGTCCTTTATGGGCATGAGGGGTCTTGAATATGTTAAGGCACGAGAGGAATTGATGAAATTTGGTCTTTGGTATAATATTTGATAAAGGGGGAGATTTGCCCTAATTTGATTAAATAAGTTATTTTGTATAAATAACGAGATGGGTTCAGAAATTTTGGAATTGAAGGCACATGTGATTAAATGTTGTGGTCGGATTTATGAATTACTCACCTTCGGAAAAGTTGATAAATTATCTATTGTTAGATTTATTTATCTGTTTAGAAATATCTGCTTTGGGCTATCGGTAGGGGATAGCCATGATTGTTGTAGAAATTGCATGATGATTAGGTAAATTGAAACTAATCGATTGGTTTATGTCATTGAATATGACGGTTGGATTTACACTTTGAATATGTGCTTTAATTGATCATTGTATATGACAAGCTATTTAAATACATTGCATATGTATTTTGTTTGGGAGAAGAAAGGGGATGTACTCCATAGTTTGGGAGGAGATAGGGGATGTACTCCCAAACCTGTTTGGAAGGAGATAGAGGATGGACTCCATTGATAACTAAGTTGGCCGGAGTGTCCAGGGTGAAAGTCCCGAAATCTTGCTTACGTTTGCATAACGTAGATGAATTAAAGTATTGAAGTATTATTAATATGAGCTGTAGTCTCATTTTGAATTGAAGCATGGAAGAGTTAATGATATGAGTTGTAGTCTCATTTTAAATTGATTATGATTGAAGTGTTGATAGTATGAGTTGTAATCTCATTTTGAACTGTTCGGATAAACAATGAACCATATCTATGAATTGATTTGGATAATGAAACGGAAAGGAATTGAAATATGGTTGTGAATATGGATTGGTTATGGAAGAGATGTACGCTGGGTTATATCAGTTAAACATCTATCAAATGCTAATGTTTTAGTTAATTCTCATATTATATTTAGTGTATCTCTACTAAGTTTTGGCTCACCTTATATGGGACATCATTTTCAAGTACAGGTGATATGCCGCCTCCAATGATGTAGCTTGGGAGGTTTAGAAGCTGAAGGCTTATTTTTGTAGTTATCTTTTGTATTACATGTAATTCAAGCCAAGGGCTTAATATGTTAAGAGTTAAAACTCTCTTTTGTTGAAACCAAGTGTTGATTTGGAAAGTTGTAAGCCCGTAAGGCATTTACTTTTGTTGTCAACATGTAATATTTTTTTTGTAATGGATACTTTGATAAATGGATACATGTTTATTTCTCCTATGTCTATGGTTGTCATAAATGATTGGTTTATATGTATTATTTTGAGGGCGTTACATATATTAATCTATTTCAAAATTCAAATTTGAGGGGCACTAAATATCAAAAGCATTCCATTAACTTAAGTTTAAAATTATAATGATTTATCCCATAATATATAAATTTTAAATAATGATCTATTCCATGATTTATCTATATATCTATATACTATTATAATTGCAAAATATTATCATTTCATTAAGGTTGAAAGTTGTAATTCTTTTTTCTCATTTTTTTTGTTTTGTTTAATTTTTTGTTAATACGTGTTAAATATGATTGGTCTATAAATTAATTTTATATTCTTACAATAAAATTTCAAATTTAGATTCTTATTTAAATTATGTTACTATAATTGGAATGAGGTCAATATTCATTCCTCAAATTGTGCATCCTTTATTAAATTATAAATAAAATTTCAAATTTAAACTCTTCTTCAAATTATATTACTATAATTAGAATGAGATCAATATTCACATGTATCATAATGATGTGTAATAATATTATTGGTCTAAATATAATTTGTTTTAAATACATGTGTTCAGATTATTAATTGCTATTATTTTTTTATTTTTTTAATAAAAAAAATTATATCCTTCTAAACTATAAGGACTTGAATAAAAATATTTTTTAATATATATATATATTTTTTAACAAAAGAACAAAACATAACTTTTTTTAGTATTACCAAACATAGTGGATTTTGTTAGATTATTTATTTATTTATTTCAATTGTCAATTAAAGAAATTAAAATAAAGAATAAAGATATTTTTGGCTCAAATTGTTAAAAAGATACTTTTGCTAAAATAAATTGGAAAGAAACATTAATTTTTTTTAATTATTAAAAGTGATAGTTTGTTAAACTTTTTTTTTTAAAAAAAAAGTTATAGGTGATAATTTATTGTTCATCTAGAATTATTTTCAAATTAAATGAAAATACCATATGAAATTTTTCTTCTTACCTATTTTTATTCAAGTACTTTTATTTTGTAAGAAATTTGTTTTTATTCTATTTAATATTTTATTGTAATTTTTAAATTAAAAAGAATTTAAAAAAATCATATTTAAATTATTTATGGCATTATAAAAAGTAATTTTTTTTAATATCAATTTAGTGGTAGTTTGGGAAGTGCTAAATAAGTATATTTTTTTACTTTTTACGAATGTATGTATAGAAAAATAGAGATGTGATGTGACCTAAAAAAGATAATTAAGTATATTTTTTTACTTTTTATGAAAAATATGTAGAAAAGTAGAGATGTAATATGATCTAAAAAAGATAAAAGGATAAAAAAGCAAGCTAATACGACACTACTCAAACAACCCTAATTCAATGATCTCTTTCTACAAGGTGTATAAATTAAATATTTTCAAGAAAAATTCTATTAGAAATCTTAAGTATATTGTTTTTTCTTTTGTTCATTAATATTAAAATTTTAATTAATTTTATTTATTATTTAAAAAAATAAATTAGCAAATAATTTATATATTTATATATAATTTTGTTTTGGTTATTCAGGTTATTTGGTGTTTCGACCCAAGTTCACTCAAATTTAATTTGAATTTTTAAATTTCTGCATAGGTCCTCAATAAAAACTATATTGTTTAATTTTTAAAAAATTTTAAGCCCGACTCAACTTGTTTGGGTTGAGCTTACCTAAGTTTGCAATTCTAGTAAGGGAGACTAAGGGTTACATGATTAAATTTGTGATAAATTAAAAATAATAAATAAATTGTGATAAAATTATGGGACTTAAATTGCAAATTTCAATCTTCTTTGATTTCATAATTTACATACAAAAATTTAACTATTTATATTATATTGTATAAAAATATATTATTAATTTTTTTATTAATATAAAAATATATTATTAATTTAACTATGCACGAAGTACCACTAGTAATCTATACTATATATTAAGTAAAATGAGGTTTTTAACCCAAGCCTTGTGGGAGTTCCAATCTCCCAATCAAAATTTTCTGATTTAAAAAAAAAAAAATCTTAGCATTTATTAATTTCTCCCAACTCCCAAGTCTTACCCTCATAATAACACTTTAATCATTAAGAACAAACATAAAAAAAAATTCTTTGCAATTCAACACATGAATTCCTTGAAAAGTCCCAACACATATGATTATTATTCCTCATAATAACACTTTAATGCATTAAGAACAAGTATAAAAAAAAGTTCTTAAAAAATTTAACACATGATTATTATCAAAATATTAAACTTTAATATACTATAAAAAAAGAAAAAAAGAAGGCATTAAAAAAAATATTTAAAAATCACAATTTACATATATAGATAATTATAAACACAATTCGTATATAGTACAGGTAATAGGCTAGTTGTTATAAAGAAGAAAGGGAGATAAGAAATTTTTCGTATGTCAAAATCCAAAGAATAAATTGAAGGCATATAACTACTCATGGTAAAATGAGAATACTTTTTTTACAATACCAAAATTGTTCCTAAATTGTAATAGACGTTGGCATTTGTATTATAGCCTGAAAATAATAATAATAATAATAATCTTAAGATTAAAGATTAAAGATCTTAAAAAATATTATAGATCTTAAATCATGTGGGGCACACATAAATGTTATATGAGATATTTAGTCATTTATTTAATAGAAAATTTGATATTTTTAATCTTAACAAAGAGAATTATGGAGTCTTTTAAAAAGTTCAACTTTTAACTTTTTACTCATTTTAAATCATACCACCTCTTATATTTTTTACTCAAAAAAAATAAAATAAACTAAAAAATTTTAAAAATTAATTTTTTATTAATTTCTCAAAACCCCAATATATAAATTTTGAGTGGAAAGGAGAGCGCAATTTCGTGGAAAAAGTGGAAACGACTCTGCCAATAGAACTGTTTTGAAAGTCCTAATCAAAACAAAAGCATCAAATCAAACCATTTCGACTAGTTCAAAAAAAAACAAACAAAAAACATTTCTCTGCTAATGTTAAACACATATAAGCAAAATGCTAACTAAAGATTACAGAAACCCTCTCAGTTCCACTGTACTTCCACTTTTTCCCAGCTTCTGCTCTGCGCACACAACCATGGCCAAACCCTACACCTGTCCTGCCCAAGGTAACCTCTCTCTCTCTTGAACATATTGGATTGTATTGTGTCTGTGTCTGAGGGAGAGCTCATGTTGTAGTCTTTATTGCAGCTTTTTATTGGAAGTGAATCAACCTTTTTAGAGGCTTTAGTTGGGAGAAGAAGAGGAAGCTTGAGTGAGTGCTGTGAAATGAGTGGTGCGTCATCGTCCGTGGCGGCGGCAGGGGTGGGGTTACGGCCTCCGTTCACGGCGGCGCAGTGGCAGGAGCTGGAGCATCAAGCTCTGATTTACAAATACCTACTCGCCGGACTACCTGTTCCTCCAGACCTCCTCATCCCCATTCGTCGCAGCCTCGAATCTATTTCTGCTAGGTTCCTTCACCACTCCAGCTGTAAGAAATCAAAACACCTCTCTTTTTCTCGCTCTATTATATTTATTTATCATAGTTTAGAATTGATGTGCAATCTCACTGATCGTGGTGAGTTTGGTTACTTTGTTGTTATCTCATTAGATGACAACTCAGTGCTCTTCTTTAATTCTCTCTTTATTTTGGTTTTAGGTTGTGCTTTTTTGCTTTGAGATTCTCTCTCTCTCTCTCTCTTCTTTTCTTAAATTAAGTTTCTTGGTATGCTTGCTTTATCTTTTAGAATTCTGAACAGCATTTGTGGTATTTGACATGCGTGACTGTTCAATGTTGATTTCATTTCCATGACATAATCAATTTTGTAATCTGAGCATGAAAATATTCAAGAATTTCACTTTGCCATTAGGTGGGTAATCTGTTGCTTGCATCTATTATGAATAATAATAATTTTTGCCTTCTGTTTAGCAATCGTATGATGAACCCTTTATTTTGTATGTTCAATAAGTAAAGGGTCTTTAATTATTGGAAAGATAGTTTCATTATTGGAATTGATCAACTACTTCATTTTTTAATTTTATTTTATTGATGAATCTCTTTGATGGATTGATTCATTCTATGTTGTGGCTTAACTCTGGGGGCTAAACTTAGCTCTTCATTTGCAGTAGGCTATTGTTCCTATTATGGGAAGAAAATAGATCCGGAGCCAGGTAGGTGCCGAAGGACGGATGGAAAGAAGTGGAGGTGCTCTAAAGATGCATATATGGACTCCAAATACTGTGAGCGGCACATGAACCGAGGCCGCAACCGTTCAAGAAAGCCTGTGGAATCTCAATCTACCTCTCAGTCATTGTCAACTGTGGTATCACACAGTGCTACTGGGAGTAGTAGTGGGTGTGGTAGCTTCCAAAACCTGCCTTTGCACTCCATTGTTAATAATGAGAGCTCGTTGCTTGCAAGCAATACATCAAAGTTGCAGAGGGAGCCTGTCTCCTATGGGAACAAAGAGTACAGGTACCACCGCTCTTTCCCTTGTGAGATTATGTTAAATGGGCATCCTCAGATTTGCTTCCCTTTTGGGCCTAGTTAGTCATTCATTCTTAGTATGTGATAAATGATATATGTGCGTAAACAAAATAAGGACAAACACTCTAAGCAGAAGGAAACCAAAGACTTGATTGAGAAAGAATGCTAGCAAATGATTTGAAGAGGGAGAACTTATGATATAGATAAATATCAGTATATTTCACCTTTATTGCAAACAAAATAAGGACAAATACCCTAAGCATAAGGAAACCAAAGTTTTGAACAAGGAAGAATGTTAGGCAATAATTTGAAGACGGAGAGCTCATGATATAGATAAATATAATCAATATGTTTCACCTTTGTTGCAGTGCGAAATTTAGTTAGCCAAGGGAAAGCAAATTGTTTGAAGAATACTTCGTAGTGTTCAAACAACCACAACAAAGGGAAAACAGAAGACAAGATGGGCATCTATGAAGCACGGATACTTCAAAAAGGGTGACGTATCCGTATCGGATACCGATACTCCTCGGATACTCGCGGATACGTATCAGATACTTTTTAAAAGTATTGGATACTTATTAATTAATTTTTTATTAATTTTGAAGTATCGGATACTCGAAGTTATATATTACTTATAATATTTTGTTTAGTTCTTTGATAAGAGGAATATAGTGAGAGTTAAAGTAATAGAATTTGTCAAATTGATGTATCCTTGTTGTCTCTCTCACTTCTCTCTCGCTTTGTCACTCTCCCACGTTTCTTTTCTCTGCTCTCATTCTTTTTTTGGTGTTGGCATATAAGGATGATGTTTAATTTGCATTTTTTTTTGTTTTTAGTTTTGGATGTTTTATGAATGTTTGAGCACTTTTAGGTTAATAGGAATCCCTCTCTTTATTTATTAATTTACTTTAAGTTTTATTTTCATGCATATTACATTATTAAAATTAAAAAAAAAAAAAAATTTATGAATGTATCCCCACTGTACCCGTATCATACTTTTTCAAATTTTGATATATCGCCATATCCACATCCCCATATCACCGTATCCATATCCGTGCTTCCTAGGCTATCATTGATGACTTAAAAAAGTATATTTATTGAAATTTTTATTTGAGAATGGTTTTTTGGCTTTAGCTAAGGTCTTGTGATATTCACTGATGAAGGGGAACAAGTTGAAGCTATTGATCTTGAAGACTCTTAGTTTTATAGGAATCTTTCTTCTTTATCAAGTTGTCTTTTACTTTATGTTTTATTTTTATGCATACTGCATTACTAAAAATTGTTAAAATAATATTTTTTACGAATGTATCCCCGCCGTACCCGTATCCTAGTTTTTTAAATTTTGTCATATCGCCGTATCCGTATCGTATCGTATCCGTATCCGTATCCGTATCCGTATCCGTGCTTCCTAGATGGGCATCAATCATAGGGTTTCTTCGATTTGAATGAACAAAATTAAAAAAGGCAAGACAAAGTGCATGAAGAAAAAATCTCTGAAGATCTTAAGCCGATTGCTGTCGTTCCTCTTGAGTTTATGCTCATCATTTCATGTAATCTAAGGGCCTAAAGTTACTTTCATCACTTAGGCTGTCTAGTGTCTAGCATGTGACAACTTAAGTGGATATGGTGATCCCACATCAAGACTGAAACTACATCAAAATGATATAAAAATATCGAAAGTAAAAAAATAATAACAATAATGATTATTATATATATATATATAATATGATACTAGCAGTTTAAATCTACCCTAGTTTTTTTAGTTCACCTGAACAACAGCGCTACAAAGAATCCATCCTTGGTTACCATCGCAAAGCATTGCACTACAATTCTTGCTCCTTCTATGTCATGCCATGTTGGATAATGCATACTTCTCCTGAACCCCATTGTACATTGAGCTTCATGCTCCAAACTCTTTCATGAATTCATTGCTTTTAAATCTCTGGGCCTACTACTAGTTGCTTCCCAATTGTACTCCTGCTTCCTTACCTCATTATTTGACTAGACAACTTCAGAAGGCCACTGAATTGAGTTCTCTATTGTAATCTGTTTCGTGTTTTATTTCTCAATCTGTGACTAATATGCTGGATTGTTTTTCAATATGAATAAATTAGAATCATGTATGTACTCTAGTTAATAGACAAAACAAGGATGAATTGCTTATTAAAAGTTTTACTGATTCAAAGATGGTTAAGCACTGTCTTGACTTAATAGCTTGTCCTCGGAACATATGGTATAATTTTTCATAGAAAGGGACAAAGTAAATATAGCCAAAAATCAGTATGGTCAATATTGCAAGGGCTGCACTTTGCTAAAATCATGGCCGTAAACACTTCCAAGTACCAAAACTGGACCGGCTAGGAAAGATCTTTGTTGTAAACTGAACAAGGATCATGTACTAAACAAGAATGAGGATATATTAAGTTGGTTGCTTTTCCTACTAACACTACTAAGATATTTAGACCATCAATCATCTGGTCAAATGAATGTTCTAGAAAACAAGTGGAAGATAATAATGTGGCTGTCAAAGGCATGAGAGGTGGTGATATAGGTAGCGTCAAGAGTATGAATTAAGTCTTGACTAAGGGAAAAAAGAATAGATTATTTCCTCTTGATAAAGATGATGAGGTAGTCTGTTAGTAACTATTTGATGCTATAGATCAATTCAAATTCTTAAGATAAAGAAGCCAGCTTATGTAGGGTTTCAAGTATGAGTTAGTGGTGTGTAATCCTTGTAGAGCACAGGTGCGAAGTGTTGGCCTGACCCCTTATAAACAGGACCCCACTAGTGGAGGGTTTGATAAGAAGAAACCTGAAAGGATTGTGATACTACAAATCTAGGTGGGGAGTTCAATCCTTTATGAGTTGGGAGATTCAGTATAATAAACCAGACTGGCAAAATGAACAAGAGATAAGTGGCCAACTGGAGTACAAATGGATCCGAGAGGCCATGGCTTACCCTAAGAACCATCTTAGTTTTGAGAAACCCCTTTTAATCAGAATGGTGAATTGCATCACTTTCCATAAATTGTCCCCCATAAAATATCTTCACTTCGATGAAATTTTGATTATAGAAACAAAATTGTGGTTGATACATGCCATGCCCTAACGTCTTCGTAGTTTATACCTTTTTGGTCGGTTTTGGAGGAAATTGCATATGACAGTTTAAATAATACCCTGATGCAGTCCATAAGAAGATTAGGAAATAGTAAAAACAAAATTAAAAATTGTGTGGTTTCAAGTTGAATCCTTTTGGGACCAATTGGAATAATGTGTAATCATGTTTTATGGTTATTTAGGTTAGATATTAATCTCCTTTGTTTCCCATACCTTCCTTAAGCACTTTGTATGTAGTTACTGTTCACAACACTCAAAACAGCCTCAAATAGGCCCTAAGATTAATATCTAACCTAAATAATCCTATTCAGCAACAAAAGGCTCCTTTCTGATGGCACACATCCAAGTTGGGCTCAATACTAGTAGGTGAGTGTTCTGGGGCACTTGGTCTACGTCACATCCCTTGAAACAATCCTACTTGGCATGAAGCTTTGAAGATTTTAAATTCAATGATGTGATTCCCCCTTTCTTCCTCTCTGGTTGTCACTTTTTAGTTTTGTTTCGAGTACAAAATAAGAATTAAAGGACTCGTTTTCAGCTCAAAGCAGTTAAATTGTTCTACTGCCCCATCCATGAATTGTTGGGACTCGGGTTGGTGTTGGGAGTGGATGAAATTCATATTTTGGTAGATATATCTGTTCTGGCTAGCATTCTTGCTTATGGTCCATTGGTGTATATAGCGGAATTGACATACAATATGATCATATCGTCTAGCTGATGGAAATTGAAATTGAAATTGAAATTAAAACTTGGGTTCCCTCTGCAAACTCAAAAAATGCAGGTATCCCCACGAAGTGAATCCTGAAGCAGATCAACTAAATTTTCATCCAGAAGGTTCACGAAGTGTCCAGGTCCTTGGCATAGACCGTAATGTAGACAACACATGGCATCCCATGCCATCATGTGTTCAGGTAGACCCCTCTCCAAATCCAAGTTATGGTGCTTATTTGCAAAACAACTCCTGTCAACCACACATGCTACAGGATTTTGAATCGATGAGCAATGCTGCAATGTCAAGACAGCGGCAACAATATTGCTTCTTTGGCAGCGAGTTTGGTTCACCCAGTCCCGTGAAACAGGAGAGCCATGCTGTAAGACCTTTCTTGGATGATTGGCCTAAAGCAAGAGATTCATGGACCGATCCTGATGATCAGAGATATGACAAGAGTACATTCTCCACCACTCAGCTATCAATCTCTGTTCCAATACCTCTGTCTGAAATCTCTGACAGGAGTCCTCATTCCCCAAATGGTGAGTCAACTCTCAACGTTTGAGTCGGAAAAAAAAAAAAAAAAATCTAAAAATAGAATGAATTTCTAAATTGCTCTCTTTTTGTGTATGTTGGGTGCAGATGCTTAAAAGAAGCCAACAACAGTAATCCCTCTGGGATGTAGAATGTCGTATGAATTTACTGTTGTACTTTTGAGAAGGTACTTTGCTGCCTTCTTTCGGAACTTACGTATCCTTTGTGTTAAACTTTGGGTTGACTAGCATAGTTACGGTGGTTGGTCTGTAATATTTGCTGGAACTGTTTGTGTTTGAAACATATGCATGCTTTTAGTCTTCTATCTAGGATAGAGGCAGTTTATTTTGAAGGCATCCAAAATAATAAGTTATGTTTTGCTTTTGGAATCTCGATTTTGGTTTTTTATAGGGAAATTGTGATTGAACATGTCTCCATGTGTGAGTCCTTTATGATCAAGGAAGTCCTAGTTTCCCTAGTGGTGCTTTTTGGTCCTTGTGGGGTATCGTACAGTGATTTGCTTGTTTTAGATTAGCATATATGATCACTTCTCTTATGGAATCCTAGAACTAACCAAACCCCAACTTTGCAGCCATCATCGTGATCCCTCAAGGATGTAAACGATGCAACTTGTTTAAACTCTACTGATGATCATGTTATCACAGGTTCAATTACATATTAATTCATGTCATGGAACCCTAGGACACTGCAACAACTTTTGCAGCAGAATGAAGATTGTTTTAGATTCTAGTCATGCCTTTCAAACAATCTATATAACAGTAGAAATTTTAATTTTAATTTTCATTGTTAGAAAGCTACAGAGGCTAAAATTTGACTACTATAGTAAAAATTATGCCATTGTAGCAAATTTAAGATTTTGATGAGAATGGGTATATTTTGGCTGAAAGTTGTAAGGTCGAAAAGAGAAGAAAAGAAGGAAAAAAATGATGACTATGGTGAGGTTTGTTCAAGGGGGCATGAGTTTTGGTAAAAATGGGATCTTCAATTATGTTGAAAATTGGGTGATTTATGCTATATTTGGATCTTGGATTTGTCGAGGAAAATTAAATTACCTATATATTATCTTTACTATGGGGTAACCAAAAAATGATTTATTTTTGACAATGCCGAGGCATTTTCCTTTCGTTTTCATAAATCTAACCAACCAATGTTCTGAAACTTGATGAAGATTTTTATAGCGAACTCAATTATTAATCCCGATATATGTAGTGCGGATTAGTAAACATTAATCACACAAGCAAAATTAAAGCAATCAAACACAATCAGAAGCTTGCTGAAAGAACCCAATCGCAAAAAAATATGTTTTGAAATCCACTTAACTAAGGCCCTGTTTGGGATTAGCTAGTTTGTTTTTTTGACTAAAATAAGTCAAATATATATATATATATATAATATATATATATATTGTTTGGGAAGAGTTTAAAAAAATAAAAAAAAATAAAAAAAAAACTAGAAAAGGTCAATTTTTGCACCAAACAATATATATATATTTCTCAAGCACATTAGTTTTTTTAGATTTTAAAAAAGACAATGTCAAACTCCTTTCTTTCTTTTGGGTGAATTAAGAAATATTTGGTATCAAACTCCATCTATTTCACTAGGCCTATTTGGTATCAATTTGAAACGCTGATCATTAGAAAATAGAAAAGAAATTTAAGCATGATTTATCCAATTTTTAGATAATTACAATTTTAACTCACACAAATTTTTTTTTTTAATTTTTAAAATAACTTTATAAATAAGCTTCCTAACATGCACCAAGGAAGGGACCAGGGGATGCTACAGCGATCTGTGGTACAGTTTATATTATAGAATTCATTGAATACATCATTTATATAAAAAATTAAATTGATTGGAAATCTATATCTCTATAACACGAGTACATTTGTTTTTTAAAAAATAAACTGACTAACATTATCTTGATAATTTTTTTAAAACAGTTTGAATCTGATCATGGAATTTTTGATTTTCGATTAATTTAATTTTTTGTATAAATAATGTACTCGATAAATCTTAAAATATAAACCATTCCACTTATTAAAATTTTTTGAAAAAAGCCCCACGCACAGATCGCTGCTGTAGTCACAGCAGGATCCCAAAAGGAAAGGGTACTACTCGATGAACTAACCAAAACCCTGACCAAAACTACATACACACCTCCTGTGTTGATTTCAAGAATTTATGCTATTTATGCTTTTACTTTTTATTTGGGAATGAACTATTTAAATAAATTTTTATTATTTTTTATTTTTATAAAAAAATGTATAAAATATAAGAGATATTTAATAATTTATAATAACTTTTTAACTAAAATATCCTATTGACAAATGAACCACAATTTTTAATGACTTGTCCAAATTGTATAAAAATCATCCACAAACCACAAATTAAAATGAGATTATTTCATTTTTACCCTTATACTTTTACACGATTTTCAATGACTCCTCCAGACTACTTTTATTTTCACGCGTACCCCCATACTATTTAAGCTGCTATCAATTTTGCTCCAGTCGTCACATTTAAAACAGAAAACATTAAAAAAATTACATTTTGACCCCAAATTTCAAAAGAAAGATGCAAACCCACCCTTTTCTACCAACAAACCACCACCACCAACCACTATTTCAAGTCCTTCTATCTCCTTCGTCATAATTCCATTTCACCTCATTTTTACGTCGTTGGATTTACCTCACGGTCTAGTTTTTCGTATCACATCACACGTCTCATTCTTCCTCTTTTTGCATGCTATTTGAGCTCCGAAAGTTGATAAAAAAAAAGACTTTTCTTCTTATTTTTGACTTTTTTTCGAGTCATCTTTCGGACTTCATATCTTTTTTTATTCTTAACGGTTCTAGTTCATTCTTTTGCCATTCTCTTCACCTCACTTCTTACTTTGCCCTACACTATCTCGCTTTCTCACTTCTTTGTGTAATGGACGGTTTTGGTATGCCGAAAGTTGTTCGAAAACTAATTTTGAAAATTTTAAAACATTACAACCCATATGGTGCAGTTTTATGAAAAAAAGTGTTTGGTACCCTTCCCCTGCATCTCTCGCTACCATATCTTGACACTCTCATCTACAAAGCCGATGAAGACCAACCCATCAAATCTGGCAACCACCGCATTCACTGCGTCATCATGAACATGAATCGATTCCAAGCATTTCGAATTCGATACTCTTCAAACCTTTATTGCCTTATCCCAAGAAGCTGAGTATAACAAAGATCTTTCTTTGCTCAAACTAAGACATGAAACATCAAAATGTTTGATCCAAATCGTATTTCGACTCCTTCTGTCACGACCCAAACCCGCCCCTATGGGTTTAGCACCGTAACCGGCCAGTAATCCGAGATTACCGAAGGCCTGCTTAACAGTAATACAGTAAAACAGAGTATAGGGGCATGGCGGAAGCCATTACAGTAAATAAACATTGTCCAATGAGCTGTGCCAGTCTGTATGCCAAAATATTTTTCATACATACATGCAGTCAGAGACAAAACAGTATATACATTACATACAACCGTTCAGTACAGGGACTTAATCCCTGTTTAACAGTACAACAGTGCTAACAGTTGATACAGTAGACAAAACAGTGTAGAAGGGAGAAAGCTAAAACACCCCTAAGCCTTAGCATAGCAGGCTCGGAACCTCGTGGTGAGGCACATAGGTTGGCTTGACAAAACTGGAGATACCCCGACGCTTCTAGCTTTGGTCCGGTGCCTGTACACCTACATATATATATGAGCAGTGAGCTAAAGCCCAGTGAATAACATAATGCGTAAAGAGGTTTAGAATGAATGCCCTTACAGTAATGAAAACAGTTCGATTAAAACAGTATATCAGTTGTTCAGTACAGTAAACAGTCATATGTGGTACATCCATTAGCATAACAGTATCAGTAGGTCTTAAAAGACCGAACAGTAATGATGGCCAATCATTCAGTAAACAGTAGTGGTTCCACGAGGGAACCGACAGAGATCTCTGTAACAGTAACAGTAAACAGTAGGTGCTAAGGATGCCACAGTACAGTTCAGAATTAGGACATACATTCATTCAGTAAACAATATCAGTTCAGTAAACAGTTCAGTTCAGTATTCAAAAGATAAACATTTTAAACATATCTTTACACAATCGTTACTCACAGTGTTCTGGGCTATCAGTAGCTAGAGCGTCTCCCCAAAATGCCAGCCCTATATATTTAACAGATTGAACACACTCTAAGTTTCACAGTTGGGAAGTGGAATAATTAACTCCCTATTATGCTTCGGTGTGTTCTACATCTATATCCTCATTAAGATGTCTTAAACTAGGCCTAAGAATGCCTAGGATGGAATGAGGATGCAAAGATGTACACAGAAATCAGTTTCAGAATTTTCAGTGAAACAGGGCCTCCGCTCGAGCGTAGGTTTCCCCGCTCGAGCGGACAAGCAAACAAAGGTCCCCGCTCGAGCGTCAACTTCCCCGCTCGAGCGTGTCACACAATCCTCCGCTCGAGCGGACTGATGAATAGTGCAAGATGCTGGATGCTCGATTTCTCCGCTCGAGCGCGCATCACTCCGCTAGAGCGGACTGTAAAACAGGTCAAAAATGCTGGGAGCTTGATTTCCCCGCTCGAGCGGCACTTCCCCCGCTCGAGCGGACGACCAAAATCTGGAAATTCCAGATTTGAGTCCCAAGCTCAAAATCAAGTTTTGATGCTCCAAATTCGATCCTCTTGGGCCCATTTTCTGGAAAACACTTGCAAACTCATAGAACATCATGTTTCAAAGGTCAATTTAAGAAATCAAGGCCCAAGGGTGTTTAATTTTAAGCCCAATTTGAAACCAATTTCATGAACAATACTCAACCATGCCATGCATGAACTTTAAGCAACTTACAAGCTTCAAAACATGCTCTAATGAGCTCATTCTCTTCAAAACAAGTTAAAAACATGGACTTAAGTTTAAACATGAGCATGCATGTACAATTCTACCATGAATTCCACTCAAAACTCACCCATTCAAGCATGCATGCATGAATTCTAGCATAACTCACCATGTATGAGCTACAACACAACTTAGTTTTACAATGGAGCATGAAACATGCAAGACTTAGCTTAAACTCACAATTAGGGGGATGAATTCTCTTACCTAAGTCTTGTATTCAAGGTTAAGGAGCTCAATTGGCAACTACACTTCAATTTCCTTCAATTTCCAAGCCAAATCAAGCAAAATGAGATGAAACCAATTCTCTCCCTTATCTTTCTCTCACTAGTCGGTGGTGAGCTCCAAAATGAGCTGATGAATGTGTTGATAAGTGTCTCACAATGCTCAATTGTGTGTGAGGTAGTGGCCCACTAAGGGCTAATTTGGTAAATAAGGCCAACTTGTTCAATTTAGCTTATTTTAATCTAATTTAATCGTACCTAATCAGTTTTCAGATAATTATACCATTAAATCACATAAATTATGGTGATCCCAAAACATCAATCTATTTACGGTTCGACCGCTGATAAGGCCTTCAATTAGCAGTCTAAACATAAAACACGAACAGATAAGTAAGCAATCAAACAGATAGAATATGCAATACAATAGATGTACACCATCAATTCAGGTTTAATTTCAGTCAGTCAGTTCAGTATTTTATCCAGTCCAGTTATCAGTCATAATCCGTCTCAGTTAACAGTAATCAGTAATTAATCGGTAATCGGTACGAGGGTTGTTACACCTTCTCACCTCAACATAATTGCTCGGATTGATCGAGCTCTTTATATAAGGTTTCAATGTGGATAAAGTCCCGATTCGTTTGTGAATTATTGGATTCTTCGCAGACACTTTCCATGATTGAATCTTCCCTTCTTAATGGCCTGTGAAGATGATTTCATTTGCAATTACAATGACTTTAACTAACCCACTATTCGATTTGAACCCAGAAAACTCCTTTTGATTCTTCTATACCCGAATGTTCTTGCTATCAGAACCAGAGTATAACAAGTTGCCAGAGGTGGCAAGCGAGTATATATGGCCTTCTTCGCAAACAGGAGAACCCATTAGGCCAGTGTATGAATAGTAATCGTCGATTTGAGTGCGCATGAGAGGACCATGGAGATTTTGATAATGGCGAGGATTTGTCCCAGGAAGTCGCATTTGGTGAAGAAGTGTTAGGAGAGCTGGTGTCGATATTGCTAAATCGAAACGATTCATTTGCGGGCTGGAGAAGTGTAAGGAGAGCTAGTTTGCATCTTTCTTTTGAAATTTGGGGCCAAAATGTAATTTTTTTTAACAGTTTTCGTTTCAAATGTGACGACAAGGGCAAAATTGATAGTAACTTAAATAGTATAAGGGTACGTGTGAAAATAAGAGTAGTCTGGGGAGGTCATTGAAAATCGTGTAAAAGTATAGGGGTAAAAATGAAATAATCTCAATTAAAATAGCAAAACACACAACTTTGCTCTATTTTCCAAGTATATTTTGACATTGTACTAGGTATCTGTAATGCTTGTTCTTTTTTTTTATTTTATTAAATTTGAGTAAAGATTTGAATTAAAAAATTCATTTGATACCAAGTGTTTCAACGCTAAATTTTAATTTTTTATTAAACAACCAGTCGATCGAGAGGATGTTCATACAGTCTATAGCGATCTCGATTTTTTTCCCATCATGTATTGTGTTCTCGACTCGGGTTTTGTGGGTGTATGTTGTTGTCTATTTCTCGTTTCCATCCTTGGGTTCTTTGTATTTAAGTTTTGGGATGTGTTGAGCAGGTTTGAAACAGGTTGATTAGGTGTTGGAACAGATGGTTGCTATCCAGATTTTGGTTTTTTCACTCGAGCGAGGCTTTTGTCGCTCGAGCGCGCTCTGGGTTTTAGTTCCTTCGCTCGAGCCAAGGTTCCTTCGCTCGAGTTAGGGTTCCTTCGCTCGAGCGAACTTTGAGTGGTGTGTCTTTTGGCTCGAGTGAGCACTTTTGCACTCGAGCGTACGTCTGCGTCTCTTTTTGACCTGAACGTTGTGTTTCTTCGCTCGAGCGAATGAGGACTATGTTTTGAGTTTCTTTGCTTGAGCGAGCACTCTTGCGCTCGAGCATGCTTCTGGGTTCCAGATTTGAAGCTTCGCATTGTTCGCTCGAGCGATGCTTCTTGCGCTCAAGCGAGCCTCGAGTATATCAGATTGCAGCAACGAGTTTTTACACACTTTTTCACTCTCTTCTTCGTCCAAACCCTAGATATGGCACACTCTCTCTCTACATACACATTCACTCTAGAAATACAATTGGTTCTTGGGTGTGTCTACTCTAGTCCCTTTGTAAAAAGTGTGGAGCATTGCGTGGGCTACGTTTGATCCGAAAATTCTTGGATTTGGAGCATCTTGAGTTTTCTTCATCTTCTCCATTAAGTCTCTTCATTTAAGGTAGGGGTAAACTACTTCTTATGAGTTTTAACATAAATTTTAGTCATTTTGTATAAATGGTGAGTTATGAAAATTTTGGAAAAATTAGGGTTTTATTTTGAAATTATAAAAAGGCGGGTTTTCAATTGTTGAGCTCCATGTATATGTGAGACCTTGAAAAATAGGATTAGTAGTGTAAAATTGAGGAAATTGAGCCTTAGGGCCATAGTGGGAAAAATGGGGCTTATGCCCTAATTAAGATAATTGATTAATTTGTATAATTAATTTGGGAAAATATGGAAATATGAAATTGAGTTGAAAATCATGAAATTGAGAAATTATAAGATTAAATGGTGTAGTTAGATTGATTAATCACTCGCCCATGAAAATGTTGATAATTTATCTGTTTGATAAATTTACTATCTGTTTAGAAATAATTGTTTTGGGCTATCGGTGGAGGATAGTCTTGATTGTTGTAGACACTGTATGTTGATTAGGAAAAACTGAAACTAATCACCTAGAATATGTCATTGAATATGACGGTTGGAATAACACATTGAATATGTGCTTTGATTGATCATTGTATATGATGAAATGTTTAAATACATTGCATATGTATGTTATTTGGGAGGAAATAGGGGATGTACTCCATTGTGTGGGAGGAAATAGGGGATATACTCCATTGTTTGAGAGGACATAGGAGATGTACTCCATTGTTTGGGAGGAGATAGGGGATGGACTCCATTGATAATTAAGTTGGCCGGAGTATCCAGGGTGAAAGTTCCGAAACCTTTTATACATCTGAAAGATGTTGATGATTAAAGTGTTGTTAATATGAATTGTAGTCTCATTTTGAATTGTTGATGAATCGAAGTGTTGTTTTCTTATGAGTTGTAGTCTCATTTGAATTACTGGAATAAACGAACTATGTTAATGAAATGAATTGGAAATACAAATGGAACTCAGTTGAGAGATGAATACCAATGTTGGTGGATTATAAAAATGGTGTATATCGATGCACATGTGTAGAACATTTATCAAATGCTAATATTTTAATTATTTCTCATATTTGGTTTAGCATATCTCTACTGAGCTTTGACTCACCATATATGAGACATCATTTTCAGGTACAGGTGATATGCCGCCTCCAAGGATGTAGCTTGGGAGGTCATGTAGCTGAAGACTTACTTCTTTTTTGTTATCTTTTGTATTATATGTACTTCAAGCCAAGGGCTTACACTATGTTTGGATTGAGTGATTTGGAGAGAAAAGAAAAGAAATAGAGTGATATGCATTTCTCTTATTTGTTTGGATAACCTAAGTAGAGAGAAATTGAAAGAAATTGAGAGAAACCCATTTCTCTTATGAGCCTCATTTTCAATCTTCCCAAAAGTGGGGAGATTGGGAGAGAAAAGAAATCATTATTTTCATAATACCTATTTTGTCCCTATAAAAATAAAAGAAATAAAATGATTGAAAATATAAAAAGGTTATTTTGGTAATATAACATAAACTAATTTCTTTTCTTTTCTCTTAATGAAACCTAACCAAACAAGAATGAGAGAAATCACAATAATTTCTTTTCTTTTATTTCTTCCTTATCCAAACAAAAAGGAGAGAAATCACAATCATTTCTTTTCTTTTCTTTTCTCTTATTACTTAAGTAATCATTTCTTTTCTTTTCTTTCCTAAGTTCCCAAACACAGTGTTAATATGTTATGAGTTAGAACTCTTTTGTTATAACCAAGTATTGACTTGGAAAGTTGTAAGCCAATAGTACATTTACTTTTGTTGTCAACATATAATACTTTTTGTAATGAATATATATTTATCTCTCTTATGTCTATGGGTATCATGAATGGTTGGTGAATGTGTTATTATTTTGAGGGCGTGACACAGTCGATTGGCCTAGTTTAAATTTTCTTCAAGTTTTTCTCAATCCGGTTGTCCACTAGTCGGTCATCTGCGAGGTTTGATGAAAGGTTAACGCTCCCTTAAATTGATGAAAAAAGTAAAGCTTCCTTCAATTGATATAAATTTAGTAAAATGATTAGAGTACCGTTTTTACTAAATTTTTATCATATTTAAATTTAATAAAAGATTTAAATTTGGATTGCAGATAGTCTAATATTTACAATTGAAGAACCACTATGAAAACCTAATTTGACATGAATTCCTAAATCTCAATAAACTATTTTATTTTTATTTTTTTAAAAAAACACCGATTACAGCAGGAAGAAAGCTGACTTTTAAGCTCCCACATTGTTCG
Source organism: Camellia japonica (assembly GCA_030407325.1). Lineage (NCBI taxonomy): Eukaryota > Viridiplantae > Streptophyta > Magnoliopsida > Ericales > Theaceae > Camellia > Camellia japonica. The sequence continues at coordinate 114,589,192 of JAPPVO010000013.1, read as the reverse complement.
TGAGACTCCGAGAGAGAGAGAGAGAGAGAAAGAGAGAGATTCACGCTTTTCTGGTAAATATTGTATTGGCTTTGCTTTGATTTTCAGTAGATTCGCGAGTCATCAACAGCGCAAACCTAACACTATATATTGAGAATTTTTTTTTTTTTTACAAAAATAGTGTTTTCATTCATTCTGATGCAATTGGACTCATCTAAAATGAATACACTAAACGCATTTTCAGTAAACTTTTTGATCTTTATTGTTTTTAGATCTCTAATTAAGGTAAGGCAATGAATGAGAATTATTTTATTCAAAAGACTGACAAAGCAAAATACATTTTTTCATTAATTAATAAAGCAGTAGGGTCATCCTATTTTTACAAATAAAATAAGGGTAAACTACCAATAGGTCCTACTTTGGAGACTTATTATCCAATAGGTCTTACTTTGGAGACTTATTACCCATTAAGTCCTATTGATAAATTTATTAAGTGATAAAGATAAATTTATCAGTCTTTTATTTTTATGAATAAATTTATAGTGATAAATTTATCAGTCTCTTTGTTTTTATGAATAAATTTTTAGTGATAAATTTATCACTCTCTTATTTTTATAGTGTTAAATTTATTAGTTAGGACCTGTAGATAAATAAATCTAGTTAATAGAACTAATTGGTAAGTATCCCATAAAAAAATATGTTTCACACACTTTGTGAAGTGTGTAAATAAATTCACGCTAGATGTGTCAATCCAATGATACGTATGGTGTAAAAAGTATAAGAGGTTTAAAAGGGTCATCTAAACTCTAAAGCAGTCAACCTTCTGGTTTAGCAATCTAATTAAATGTTGAGACCAAAACGATTATTCCGAAGTGTACAATAACATTCACCTTCCATTATTTATTTATTTATATATTTTTTACTTCATAATAATAAAATTATTCTAGTATTAATCTTTGAAACAACCTCTATGATTGTGATACTGTCTTCTTTTTAAGTTATTGATATCTAAAGTTGTGATTAATGAGTTTATAGCATAATCAGTTTTTTTTGTTTTATTTTATATTTTATTTATTTTTATTTAAATTAAAAAATTTATGTGTTAACAATTGAAGCATCTTAAAAAGAGGAAGATGATTGTGTAGCCTGTGTTGGACATTCATGCCACAGATGAACCGATCAAAAGATGATTTAGTGACGAAGTCTCTGTTTGGCAAGTGAGTTGTGTTTAGGTTGAATTAAAAAAAAGCATAAAAAGATAAAATAGATTAGATAAGAGGGTGTTTGATAATCAAATTCAGCACTTAAAACTGAATACATTAACGCAGTGTTTGGTTGGGGGTTTTGAGGGGGGATTCGGAAAAGGAAAGTGAAAAGTTAGGTGAAATGTGAATAAAACATACTTACATTTCACCTAGTTTCACACACCTTTTCTCTTTCCCTTTCCAAATCCCTCCTCAAATCCCTCAACCAAACACAGCGTAAGTAATAATCAATTAAGCTCGTTTGATAACCAAAATTAACATCATTCAAAAATTTAAGTGCCTCCTAAAATGTAGGCTAAAATTTAAGAAAATTTTAAGTCATATAAAACTTACTTAATTCTGACTAAATTTATAAATATATAAGCATCAATATACACTATTATAAACTCACCACCACCATCACAACCACCACTATCATGCCACCGCCACCGCTATCACTATCACTGCTGTAATCACCACCACCACTATCACCACCACCATCATGCCACCGCCACCACTACCATTATCGCTATTATCACCACCACCATCGCTACTATCACCACTACCACCACTACCACATGATCACCACCACTATCACTACAACTACTATTGCCGCCATCACAACTATTACTATCATGCCGCTGCCGCCGCCACCACCTCCATAACCATTGTTATTGTTGCTATAAACACCATCATCATTTTACTACCACTACCATCGCTATTACCACCACCACCATCACAATATAAAAATTGAAATATACAATTTAAAAATAATAAATTTTAAATTTAATCTTATACATATCAAACAACTTATTTTTAGTTTAGCACTTAAATTTTTATCAAACAACTTTTTAACTTAAAAAATTCAGCATTCAGTTTTTAATACTTAATTTTCAATTTTCAATTTTCAGTTTTCAACTTTATCAAACAGCACCTAAGTCAACAAGTTAAAATGTCACATTTAAAACATAATCATTTCACTTTTTCTCTCACAAAAAAATTTAAAAGTTTAAAAAAAAAATTCAAAAAAATCTTTTAACAGAGCTAATTTAAGTATGTTAAATTAGTTAAAAAATAAAAAAATCAAGCTAAAATTTTTTTCCCAAACCAACCCAAGGAATCATGAGATTTCCCTTAGTAGTAGATCACTGAGATACTTTAAATCATAGCAATTTTCACTCCTTAGAATGATGGTGGTTCACCACCATTGTGAATAGGCAGTAGAAAAATGTGTTGACCTTGGATGACAATTTTGAGTAGAAGTGCTAATAGACATATATGAATATGATGTCTCTGCTATGGTTAACTTTTTTAGAACACCTAAATTTTAAAGTCTTATGTGGTGAAAAAAAGAAAAAGAAAAAGAAAAAGAAAAAAAAAAAGAAAAAGAAAATTGTAGTCAAAATCTTTTCATTAGATTCTTATTTGGTGAAAATGACAACTCAATTTATATTGCTTATAAACTCCCTAAGGAGGAGGCGCATAATTGAGCACAAGGACAAAGCAAAATTTTGTTTTACTTTTTCTTAGATAATATTATTAGAGTAATATATTACTGTGAATTAGAATAACATGTTATGTGAGACAGAATAACATATTATTGTTTATATCAATTTTGACAGTAATAAATATATATATATATATTTTTTTAAGAATTTCACAGTCATCAGGGGTGTTCGCGGTTCGGTTGCGACCGGAGAACCTCCAATCCGTTATCCATCCGTCGGATTGGCAGATTGAAAAAAATCAATCTGCATTCGTCTGTCAAATTGACGGATACGAATTGAGTGGATTGGCAGATTGGCGGATGTGAATCGGTTTGGCAGTTTAAACTTTTATAAATTTTGAACATAATACAATAACTTGTCAATATATTTTTTTGGATAATAATCCAACTCAACATAACCAAAAGATTATCAAGTAAATTATCAAGTATCAATAATAAATACATATAAGAAAACCATGCACTATCAAGACTATTTCATTATTTTTTTTATTCAAAAAATATTTAATTTGATTAAGCCTTATATTTTCCACACAAAAATACCAAATATTAAAACTTCCCATTTAATAAAAAGATTTTCAAATTAAAAACACAATAGAATATTTAAACTCTTTTTCAATTGAAAACACAAACAGAATATCTAAACAAGTTAAAATACAAAATCTTACAAATTACTATGGATACTCGGGGTTTGGCGGTTTGATTGCGGCTAAAATAATCTCAAATCCGCCATCCGTCCAAAACTAGGCGGATTAGAAAAAATCAATCTGTAACTATCCACTCGTCATCATGCATCTGTCCAAAATACGACGGATCGGTTCGGTTCAGTTGGTTTGAGCAGATCGGAATATCCATTGCTCACCCCTAGTCATCATCATCATAAGAGGATTTTAAAAATACTAATTTTATTAGAAATCGACATCTAAATCAAAAGTTATATTATTTTAAAATTTAATATTTTGATAATAGTGATAGGTAGACTTTTTAAGAAAATTTTTTTGTATTTATCCTTAATGCATTAAAATTTTATTATAAAGAAAATTTGACAAAATCTCCCGAAAAAAAATAGGTTAAAAATTTTCAATGATGATCAGGAATCAGGTCTTTATTTCTTTTCTTTTCTTTTTTGCCCCTCTTGGTGAGAATAATGTCCAGTAAGAAAATATTTTTTGATGCATTAAAATTGCAGCTTACCGGAAAGTAGAGGCTTGATATTCGAGGCGACTAGTGATTGTGAAAGAAATAGGTTAAAAAATTATCAATGATGTTCGGGAAAAAAAATTTCCCTGGTGAGAATCACATCCTGTTAGACATTTTATTTATTTATTTTTGAAAAATGTTTCGTGGCACTAAATTGGGGGCACTAATGCTCCTAATTTCCATTTCAGGTAACTGTTTATATGGAAATTAGGGGCATTAGTGCCCCCCAATTTAGTGCCTATTTTTTATGCAATAAAATGCCAGCTTACCAGAAAATAGAGGCTTGATATTCGAAGCGGCTGGTGGTTCTGTATTGAGGTATATTGTGAGTGATAGTAATATAGACTTTATAATGTTATCATGCTAGTATTTCAAGACACCAGCTATTATGCCAGTGTCTCTTTGATTTCTATCAGTCATGTGCATCATACAAGAACAGGCCGTTTCACACCCAGTGCACGGTGCACCACCACCGAGTCCATTTTCCCATGGATGGACCCATTTCCCATGCTCATCCTTAGATTGCTTGTCATCTTTGCAGAATATGGAATCTTTTGCAGAAAGAGATGTTACAGAAATTTATTCATGTATTCTCTTAAATATGCTCCTTAATCTGTAAGCCCCCACAAATTCAATAATACATTCTACCCTCCTTTACTACATTGTGATTCTTGGCAAGTCCATCACCTTTGAATTTGATTTGGGTTCTGTCTTATGGAAGCAGAATATATATCTTTTTTTGTTTGGTTTTACTTTTTACTTTTTCTTCTCCTTATTCCTCATTTCACGCCAGTTTAGGGAATACTACATTATAAGGATCAAAGGAAAGTATTTTACTCTTGAAGCACGTGTACCTTAAGTCCTAAGAATGGGTACTCAACTTATTCTATCAACAAGATAATAAACGTACCATATCACTATAAAAATCTGCCTTCATTCCTTGAAAGATTTTGGGTCAAGTGGACACAACTGAAATCACATTTAGGAAAACAAAGCCAAAGATGTTTTTGATATTTCCATTTCTTTCTGTGAAAAATATTTTCCTGGAACCAATTCAGAGAATGACTTCCACAGAAAACTTTTTCTTGTGTTTGGTTGCAACCTTGAACATGATGTGCTAGTTGTTGTGTAGTGGTGGTGGCGGCAACGGCGGATGATGACAATGACAATGGTAGTGTGATAGTAGTGTTACCAGAAAATAGTAATAGCCAAGTGATTTACATTTTAGAACACATGTTTTGAAATATATGTTACATTTTTGTTCCGAAACGGTGAATTTAGTGATCTAATGGGATCCCAATATTTTTTCCATGTATTTTCTTTTAACTTTTTCATTAATGTTGTGGTTTGGTTGGGGATTTGTGGAGTAATTGGAAAGGGAAAGGGAAAATGTATGTGAAACTAGGTGAAATGTAGGTATATTTTATTTACATTTCACCTAATTTTCCCTTTCCCTTTCCAATTCTCTCCTCAAATCCCCCAACCAAACACGGCGTAAGTGAAAAAATTCAATTATGTTTTGAACTAAAAATCTAGAGACAGTGGAGTTTTGGCAAGAAATAAAGCAAAAACAATGGGTCATAAATGCTCCTAAAATATTATTGTACATGATCATTTGAAGAATAATAAACTACATCTTATCAGACGTCCAATTAGTAGAAGAAAATTTTGCAGTTAAAAGAACCTTAAATCCCAATAGTGTGATCTATACAAGCCTACTCTTATCATATAGAGCATGTGGCATACCACGTCCATGTTCCTGTTCCCGTTCTCGCTTCTCATATCGGAACGATTCACAATTCAAGTAACATAGTGCAAGACTATAGTTCGAAAAATGTTTTCCACCTTTGAAAAGGAGAAAATATTTTCCAACAGAATCAGTTCATATTTCGTTGATCATGAAAAATGCTTTCCATTTACTTACATTTACTGTCGTACCAGACATAAAATAATGCAGAAAACATATTCTAGAAAATGTTTTTAGCCGAAACAAATGGGGCGTTAATGTTGGTTGAAATTATTTCTAATGGAACCCTCCTCACTCGGGATTGATTTCCTCTTATTATGATGGCATGCAAGCAGATACCATTGGCCAGTTTTGGTCGCGTAGTATTTCTCCTTGAAAGACGGGAAGCTAAGATGTGATTCATGTGATATGGTGACTCAGTGACTTACCGAGAAGATTAGTGCAGTGAGATGATTTTATTCATTCTGTAAACATAAATTTCAGAATATAAACCTTATACTTCGGATCATTTACCATGTGTATTATCAAGAAATCAAGACAAAATGACATACCTGAATCCATTGATGAACGGTTAAACGGAAGCATGATTATCAATAAACTCTTTGTTATTGATTATGTTATTACCTTCTAATCCTTTCCCCTTTGGTGCCGTATGTTTCTCTTTGAGAGGATTTAGAAAAATGGCAGTGTTCTTTTTCCACTTGGGAAGGAATAGGGACCATAACCTTTTAAAGGTTATAATTGGTTTTCAAAACTGAAAGGTTGTGGAAGTTCAAAAGGAATGAAAACTAACTTTAACCAATATGTTTTAATTTCTATTTCTGCCCCTCATAGAAAAAGAAATTATACAACTAGTATCTACACATTAGGTCCATAACACATATACCCTTAAGCCTATTAACTAAATTGAATCACTTAAATTGTAGGCTTCTTATAAATGATAACACCACATTTAATTATGTGGTCCCATTGAGACATTATCTAACAATCTCCCACTGGACCACATATGTATCCTGAAAAATGTGCTTAACTTTAGTGAGCTCAGAAATTTGTTATCATAACTTGAGGGTATCCAAACAATCTTGTCCATTAACTATATTAATATAGGATCAAAGCGTCTTCGTTACATCAATCGTAACTCGACCCACCAATGGTCACGTATACTAATACAGCTAAATGACATAGATCAATCATGGATGCGTAGCATGGAAATTACATGTGATGTGATCTATACATGCCTATTTCCAACTGGTCCTACTTAACTTTATTGAGATCAATACTTCACAATACGTAACAGACGTAATAAACTGAATATTTCATTTCTGCAGAAATTAATCTAATTACATAGATAAAACTCAAGGCTGACATAAAGCAGTAATATAAATACAAACTCCCACTAAACCAGAATGTTCTCAAATAGAACAACACCCATCTGAACAGTGTGCTCATGAAAGACCTTGGGTGGTAGTCCCTTCGTAAGTGGATCCGCTATCATGGAGTTTGTCCCAATGTGCTCTATGGAAATCTGTCCACTCTGCACTCTTTCTTTTACAACTAGGAACTTGATATCAATATGCTTTGATTTTGTCGAGCTCCTGTTGTTATTGGAATATAAAACTGCAGACTTATTGTCACAATATAACTTAAGTGGTCTTTCAGTGCCTTCCAAAATACGCAACCCAGTGACAAAATTCCGCAGCCATATCCCTTGGTTTAATGCCTCATAACATGCTACAAATTCTGCGGCCATGGTGGATGAAGCTATGAGCGTCTGCTTTGCAGACCTCCAAGAAATTGCTCCGCCAGCTAACAGATAAATATAGCCTGATGTGGATTTCCTACTGTCTTGGCATCTAGCAAAATCGGAGTCGGAATATCCAATGACCTCTAACTTATCCGATCTCCTATATGTGAGCATATATTCCTTTGTTCTCTGTAAATATCGCATAACACGCTTGACTGCTTTCCAATGATCCATGCCAGGATTACTTAAATATCTGCCTAACATGCCAACTATAAACGCAATATCCGGACGCGTACATACTTGAGCATACATTAGACTCCCTACAGCTGAGGCATAAGGAATCTTCTGCATTTCTTGAATTTCAAGACTGTTTTCGGGCATTGGCTGAGACTAAACTTGTCTCCCTTAGCAACCGAGGTTTCACCTGATTTACAATTTTACATGCCAAATCTATTGAGTACTTTTCGATATAGCTCCTTTGTGATAATCCCAGAATACCCGAGAACGATCTCGGTGTATTTCGATTCCTAATACAAAGGAAGCATCACCAAGATCTTTCATTTCAAAATTCTTAGATAGAAATCTCTTGGTGTCATGCAATAAGTTTATATCGTTTGTGGCAAGCAATATGTCGTCAACATATAAAACCAAAAATATGTGTTTACTCCCGCTGAACTTGTGATACACACATTCATCAACAACATTAGTTTCAAAACCATACGAAGTGAGAACTTGATGAAATTTGAAGTACCACTGACGAGAAGCTTGTTTGAGTCCATAGATGGATTTAGTCAATTTGCAAACCATATTCTTTGGGTCTCCTGACACAAAGTTTTCTGGTTGCACCATATAAATTGTTTCTTTAATGTCACCATTAAGAAAAGCTGTTTTGACATCCATCTGATGCAACTCAAGATCAAAATATGCAACAAGCGCCATAATTGTCCTAAAAGAATCTTTCGAAGAAACTGAGAGAAAGTTTCTTTAAAGTCAATTCCTTCTTTTTGAGTAAAGCCTTTGGCTACAAGACGTGCCTTATACCTCTCCACATTACCATTTGAATCCCTTTTGGTTTTAAATATCCATTTACAACCTACGGGCTTCGCACCAACTGGTAATGAGATAAGTTCCCAAACTTTATTGTCTTGCATAGACTTATATTCTTCATTCATGGCTTCTATCCACTTATGAGAGTTGGAACTTTCCATGGCTTGACGAAAGTTGATTGGATCATCTTTCGACATTCCATTTTCTACCTCATGTTCCTGGAGATATACAATATAATCATCTGAAAGTGCAAATCTCCTTTCTCTTTTGGATCGCCTTAATGGCACAGATTCTTGAGGTTGAGGTTGTAAAGTTTGTTCCTCAGGAACAATTACCTCATCTTGAATGGGGGTTTGAACTATATTATCTTGAACAACATTGTCTGGTTGAGGATCCGAAATTACTTCTCGAGCAATGACAGGTATAGAAACCTGTGATTGGTCAAAAGTAGTAGTAGGAAGTGGGATTACTCCTGCTTCCTCCTCAAAGACAATGTCTTTAACTGGATTTCTCCCCCCAAACTCAACATCCTCAAAAAATGTTGCAATTCCCGTCTCAAATATTGACCTATTTGTGGGATCATAAAACTTGTAACCCCGTGATCGTTCGGCATAGCCAATAAAGTAGCTGCTAATGGTTTTAGAGTCCAACCAAAACCAAATTTATTACACCGAGAATAAAAGGAATAAACAATTATGCTCACATTAAGTTACCAAACAGATAATCTCTAAATAAATTAATTTAATGACAACATCTCAAGATACCTAGCACAACATTAATACCAAGCCTTTGGGTAATGATATTAACTGTAAGTGGTATTCTTGTTGTAATGATCAAACATTGACAATAAGTTATGTCAAATAACAAATCTATCTTTTGATGGATTTATTATTCACATTAGGTTTTCTTGACAATTGGCACATGTTTATCACCACAAAATGTGTGTGTAATTCTGCCAAGTCTTAATCATGTCTTTGGACCGATAAATACCCGCATGAGATACACAGACATGAACATCAAAACATTCCATATAAAACAATCTAGACAAGAAAGATCACTTTTGTGACATCTTGTTTTAATTGACTTATATTGAGAATGTTAGAAAATTAAATTTCTGTAGACGTTGTATGAAATTACATTAAATTTAAAGATTTCTAAATTTGTGACCCCGTATATGTTATATAATCTGTAGCAATCCCAATTATATACATACATATATAAATAGAATTGACGGGTCCAAAAACAAATAGTTTTTTTTTTTTTATGATGTTCAAAATTAAACGATCAAATCGCAAGATATATCTATATATATATAAATACATGATGTTCATCCATTTGAGAAAAAAAAAAAAAAAAAAACTGCCCACCGAATCATTTTACAATTCCAGAAAACAGATTGCCATTTTCACAGAACAAAACAGAAAAAAAAAAAAAAAAAAAAAAAAACCAGAATTTACATCCATAAGAAAATTCAGAATCTGATTCCAGGAAACTAAATAGAATGAATAAAGCATATCAATTCTGATAAGACACATGATATGCATGCTCTGATACCAATTGTAACATAAATTTCAGAACATAAACCTTACACTTCGGATCATTTACCATGTGTATTATCAAGAAATCAAGACAAAATGACATACCTGAATCCATTGATGAACGGTTAAACGGAAGCGTGATTATCAATAAACTCTTTGTTATTGATTATGTTATTGCTTTCTAATCCTTTCCCCTTTGGTGCCTTATGTTTCTCTTTGAGAGGATTTAGAAAAATGACAGTGTTCTTTTTCCACTTGGGAAGGAATAGGGACCATAACCTTTTAAAGGTTATAATTGGTTTTCAAAACTGAAAGGTTGTGGAACTTCAAAAGGAATGAAAACCAACTTTAACCATTATTGGTTTTAATGTCTATTTATTGGTTTTCAAAACTGAAAGGTTGTGGAAGTTCAAAAGGAATGAAAACCAACTTTAACCAATATGTTTTAATTTCTATTTATGCCCCTCATAGAAAAAGAAATTATACAACTAGTATCTACACCTTAGGTCCATAAGACATATACCCTTAAGCCTATTAACTAAATTGAATCACTTAAAGTGTAGGCTTCTTATAAATAATAACACCACATTTAATTATGTGGTCCCATTGAGACATTATCTAACACATTCCATTATATGTTTGTCTGTTGGGTGTAGTTTCAAGCTATTCATTAAGTTAAATATAGAAAACTCAAAAGTTGCTGGATCAATCTATATTGTTGAAGAAATATATTTGTTTTAATTGATCCATCTACCGTTACATATATATATATATATATATTTTAATTCTATCGAGACGTCTGAACATATTTGATAATTTTATGGACCTATTTGCCATTGAAGTTTTGCACAGACGACATGGAATCATTTTTTCTTGAGGCACACTAGGAGATCTTCCTGTAGATTTAGGTGGAAAGCTTTCTAATATGCTCTGATAAGAATGGAATTTATTCGTCCACAACATGACACAAGCTTTTGGCATAATTATTTTGTTAGTGGGTTTCATGGTTATATTAATTTACGTCACTTAGACATTGCACAGTTCTTCAACAATCTTATATACAGAGAGAACAAAGGAGAGAGGAGGAAGGTATAACTTCTTTCCTGAGAGATCCTTTAAGATAACAAATATGGCTGAGGCTGCTGTACAATTCTTGGTTGGGAGCATTGGATCCCTTCTTCAGAAAGAATCAGCCTCGTTAGGAGCAGTCCGTGGTGAAATCAATGAGCTTAAGCTTGAACTAGAAAGCACGAGATCATTCTTGAAGGATGCAGATGAGTTCAAAGATGATAGTGAAGGGTTGAGACTATGGGTGACACAAGTAAGGGACATAGCATACAAGGCGGAAAACATAATTGATGAGTTCATGTATCATATGAATGGCCAACTAAACAGAGGTGGTGGTTTCAGAAGTTTCCTTGGAAGAGTTGTTCACCTCCCCAAGGAACTCCTGGTGAAGCATCGAACTGCCATCAAGTTGCAGGAGATCAGTGCCGAGATCAAGGCCATTGCAAAGAGCAAAAGATATGAATTTGGTAGAATAGAAGAAGGTCAAAGCTCACATGCTGCTCCAAGATCGGTACAGAACCTTGGGGAGTCTGCGTTGTTTATTAATGATGACGATGTTGTGGGGATTCAGAAGGAAATAGACTCATTATTGAAGTTGTTGATTGAAGGAGAAATGCAACGAACTGTCATTTCAGTTTGGGGCATGGGGGGTTCTGGTAAGACAACTCTGGTTGCTAAAGCCTACAACAATGAAGCAGTGAAGCAGTGTTTTGACTGCTACGCGTGGGTTACTGTCTCCCAGCACTATGTGATTGAGGACCTGCTTAGAAAGATGATTAAAGAACTTTTTTACGGAAGGAAAGAATTAGTATCATCAAGATTAAGCTCCATGGGTTACAAACAGTTGATGGAGACTCTAGTGGAGTTCCTGCAACAGAAAAGGTATGTCATTGTTCTAGATGATGTATGGGATGTTAATTTTTGGAGTCAAATAAAACTTGTACTTCTAGATGGTAGAAATGGCAGCCGAATCATTCTAACAACCCGAAACAGAGACATAGCATCTTACCCTTATGGAGTTGCACGCCATGTTATCCAGCGTAATCCACTTGAGGATTGTGATGCTTGGATCCTTTTTTGCAAGAAAGCTTTTGCCAGTGAACCTAATAATCAGTGTCCTCCATATTTAAAAAACCTTGCTTGGGCCCTTGTAAAAAAATGTGAGGGTCTACCACTTGCTGTTGAGGCAATGGGTGGTCTCATGGCTTCAAAAGACAAGTCAGAACTGAAATGGGGGGCAGTCTATGACAGTTTCAATTGGCATTTGTGCAAAGATTCCAAGCTCGAAGTGGTGAAAGCCATTTTGTTGCTCAGCTTCAATGGCTTACCATACTACCTTAAGAATTGCTTTCTGTATTGCTGTCTTTTTCCTAGCAATCATTGGATTTCAGCACGTAAACTTGTAAGACTATGAATGGCTGAAGGGTTTGTAGAAGAAAGGAAAGGTCTCACACCAGAGCAGGTTGCAAAAAGCTATCTTAAAGAACTCATCTCCCGAAGCCTGCTCCAAGTTACAAGGAAGAACAACAGTTTTTTGAGGCCCAAATTATGCAAACTGCATGATCTAATGCGAGAGCTTGCACTTTCTGTATCTGAACAAGATCATTTCTGTTCTATATATGATCCACAGGGAATAAAAGATGAAAGAATTGCTCGCCGCTTCTCCATTCACACGTTTGATCATGCAATACTTCAGCTGTGCAGTACTGATATGTCACAGGTTCGTTCTTTCTTTGCTTTTCATTTTGACAGGTGCCATACCTATCCATTAGATCCATTTCTATCTGGTTTTAGACTGTTAAGGGTATTAGAGCTGAGAGATGTGCCAATTGACAGTGTACCCAAAACAATAGGTAAATTATTCAATTTGAGGTACTTGAATCTAAAAAGAACTCGTATAAAGGAGCTCCCGAAATCCTTGGGAAGGCTTATGAATCTGCAAACCCTGGATCTTCGGAGCACAATGGTGAAGGCACTTCCAGAGGGGCTAGGTAAGTTGCACAATTTGCGCCATTTACTTGCTTATGATGGTGATACTGGAAAGGAAGTATTTACCTATATGATAGGGGTGCAAGTTCCAGCAGACGTCTTGAAGTTAAAGAACTTGCAAGTCCTAACCTCTGTTGAAGCAAATGGCGACATAATTAGGGGAATTGGGAACATGACTCAACTCAAAAGGATAGGGCTTACAAAGGTGAAAGAAGAAGATCAATTAGCATTGTGTGCCTCACTCCAAAAGCTTAAACTCCTTCGCCATCTACTGGTAATGGTTTCCAATGAAGAGGAAACCCTTCGGATGGATGCTTTATCATCCCCTCCTCCACTTCTTAGGAAGCTCACTCTAATTGGGAGATTAAATTGTGTGCCTCCTTGGTTTAGTTCACTTAGCAGTATTGTTCATTTGCATTTGCATTGGAGCCGGCTGACGGAGGATCCCATTCCGTACATAAATGCATTGCCCAATTTGGAGCGCCTTGCTTTTGTCAATGCATATGATCATGGCATAAAGAAATTGTGCTTCCATGAAGGCTTTCCTAAGCTTCAGCACTTGTCTGTAGTTGTTTCCCCTGAATTAGTTGAAATAATAATTGAGAAGGGTGTGATGCCAAGCCTCTCACGCATAAGTCTGTGTGTATGTACCAAATTGAAGAAGGTGCCCCTGGGCATTGAGTACCTCACCAACCTCCAAGAACTGGAACTGAAAGATGTTTCAGATGAACTTGTCAATAGCATACGAGGAGAAGAAAGCTTTGATCATCCAAGAGTTCGCCACATCCCAGTGATCAACCACTACCAGCAGAAAACATCATTCTGCAAATTTGAAAGCCTATCTTAGGTTTTTGTGGGGAACCATCATCATGAGTCATCACAGGTACTGCTATAGTTTTCCTTTTCTGTTTTGTCTTTACATTTGTGCAAGAGATTGGAAATATGGTGCTATATTACATAGACTCTTATAATTCTAAATGTATGAAGTACCTGTGTCAGACATGTGTAGTTTGACATTTACCTAACAAACATATATAGTAGTTCGAGTTAACTATAAAACTGCGCATAAAACCCCCCATACTATGCATGAATAGCTGCTCTATCACACCTTGTGAACATTATTTTACTTAGAAAACAAAATTGTAGTAAGAAATATTAATTTTTTGTTGTATCCTTGTATCTTTGGAAATGAGAATCAGATGAATCAGATACTCATATACTATATCTGCACCTGATATCCATACCTGAGCTGTAACATAAATGTTAGTGGCATGGTGTTGACAAGGTTATGTTCTTTCATTTTAAATTGCATCATTTGATGTTGTGATATAAACTGAAATCATCTGTTATTCATGATGAAGCTACTGTGGTAAAATTTAGTGCATCATCATCTTCTTCTTATAATTATTATGATTTATCATTTAATATAGATTGATTGAAGTTGAAAGTTGAAAGTTGCTAGTTGATAGTTGATAGTTATCATCCAGTGTAACTAGGAACATATCTGATTTCTGAGCTAGAGAAGGTAAAATTGCCTCAGCTACCAGTATATCAGCTCTCTGAGGCAGATTGGTTGGGGTTGGAGATTGAAGTTTGCATCCAATTCAATTCAAAAGGGTATTTAGATTGAAGTTTGCATCCAATTCAATTCAAAAGGGTATTGTATTTGAAATTTATAGCATAAGAGATTGTCTGGTTGCTTTGTAATCTTGTTGAATAACTGTATTCTATTGTCGGTTGTATGTACTTTGAGAAGTTGGTATGCTTACTTTCTTGTTGTGCATGGTCCTTTTTCTTGTTTGATCCTTCTTTCTTTTTTCACCATAGCTCTCTTGGATTTGTTAATGAAATGAACTGGTAGGGTCCATTACCAAAATTGCATACTAGGCATACATTGCTTCATAAAACGAAGTGTGAGCTTCTCTCCAGTTCACCAACCAGAGAGAGTATTTGGTCTTAGTAGTTCCATCTTGGCCAACTCTGTAATTTGAATCATTCATCTTATAGAATATAGCAAATATTACACGTAATAAAATGTGACGTATTAATCCATTAGTTGATAAAATTAAAGTGGAGAAACAAGAGCTATCATACCACCAATTTTATGATATTGAGGAAGAAGGTGACCAACTATCTATAATTTTATTAAATTTCTAATCGAGCGTGCCACCGTAAGCTATTACAGTGTTGATTCCATATGAAAAACACAGCAATTAAGAATCAAATCTACTTTTAAAAGATCAAATCAAACCCCATCCTAATCAAAAGCAAAACTGCTTTTATTCTAATATAATGCTAACCTCAAAGTCTTCTCTTTGAGATGAAATAGAATATCAAAATAGCCTCTTTTAAGTCATCCATGACAGTCGTCAATAGAATTCTACAGACACAAACACTCTTATTAAAAATACGAGAGACTAAATATGATCTGTTGTCCAAAAAAAAAAAAAATTATATTGGTACTTAAACATTCAATGAATATCCAATGAAGGTTGGACCCATGTGATTTATTAAGATTTTTAGTAAGGCTCTTCTTCAGTTATGTAGCAATAAATTGTCGCTTGTAATGCATTGGCTACCCTTTCTACATCAGACCATTCACGAAATCAAACTCAAAGCTCCAATTGCACTCACATTGACAATGTTGATGTTCATTTTCTAGATTAACTATATATAATAGAGAGGAATTTCTTTTTGGGGCACACTGGCCTAATAAACTTCCTTGCATCTGTTTGTGGAGCCAAGGAATCAATCCTTCAATTTAATTTTTTGTCCAACAGTGATGGTTTACACAAAAGTGTAGTATCTGCACTGAAGAAAATGTCGACAAACAATACATCCATTGATTATTCTTAAAATTGCAAGAAGCTATATTCTTGTTCTCTCTAGCATGGGCACAGAAATGAGACTCAAAAGAACATTTTTATCCTTAGGAGAAGTAAACCTTTGCGGAGAACTGAGAGTCCAATGGTATAATTCTCACAATATGGTCCAGAGAATGAGATTCCTACATGACATCAATCTTTCAAGCCTGCAAATAGGTAATGTAAATGTCATTTTTTTTTAAATTCAATTTCTCAACCAATCAAAGAAAATAAATTGAAAAGGTAAGAATAATGTAGAATGCAAGGATTGGAAAAAAAAAAAAAATTGATTCAACAACAATCTTTTGATGGCATACCCTATCTTTTTATTTTCTACTTTGTACTTTCGAAACATGCAGGATGTTTAGATGAAATAATATTTACAGAAAATGAAAGGAGAAGAATGGTTGTGGAGCCCATAAGTTAACACTATCATCTTGCAATTTTAGTTACAGAGAAAGGAACCCTCCATTGGAATAGTTAGAGCACAATTGAACAAAGTGAGTGACAAGAATCATATATGTTGGTCCCAACTTTCACCAGTTCACTCAAAACCAATTGGTGTTAGGGAGAACTTCAGCTTTTGTATGGTGGCAGTCAGTGCACTATCGATGGTTAGTCCACAGTGCTCACTACCAGGTCACCTAAAACCCATTGGTGTTAGGGAGAGCTTACTATGGTGGATTACTTGGCCCCATAACCTAACAACGTACAACCAGAACAAAATTCATAAAGTTGATGACAAAGATCACCAGAGATCATGTCAATCCAACTAGTAGATATAGATCCCAGACAATGAACAATTATATGTCCTTAGGTTTACTTCAAATGAGTTGCATTCATCTGCATACCTTTATGAGGATGGAAGCGAGCACCAAATTTCTGTAAATGATTCACAATAGCACTAGTATGGGAAGACAATACACTCTTCATGTCCGAAAAATTTACCACTTTCTCATGTAAATCTTTATGCTTGAAGCTAGAAAACCTTCTAAGTGCTTTCCTTTGTAAGCCAGAGAAGTGTGGGCTAATATTACTCCACCCATTTCCCACACTAAGTAGAGCACTGGATCGAGCAAACTCCAATGCACCACTTCTTGTAGCCATAAAAGCTGAGAGAGAAGAAAAAACAAAGTGTTGATCAACTTTGGACACTCAAATACAATTGAACACTCACAGAAGTACAGGCACATTTTTCTATCAACTGGTGTACAAGCACAAAGCTAAACTCTATTATTATTATTATTATATGACGAGGAACATCCCCAAGGAAGGGCCATTTGGACCCACCGTTCAGAGTAAAAAGATACCTACAATACCAAGAAACCACAAGTATTATTAGAGGGTGTTTGGCATGTGCTAAATTAATATACTTTTTGACTTTTTATGAAAAAAACATGAAGTATGGGTTGGGCTTGAAGTGGTGTGGTAGAGAAGTGGCGTGACTCAAATGAAATGAATGTAACCCAAATAAGATAATGTGCTAAAATAGCATGTGCTATTTTAACACATGTCGTGGTATTTTAGCACATGTCAAACAGTGCCTTAGTTAAGCTTGGGAGACACCAGCCAGAATTGAACCTAATACATCCAAGTTTACGGCTTGTTCTAAAGCTATACTCCAATATACCAATTATGCATTTTAGCATTCGTGTTGCCTTAAGGTAGATAGGAGTGTAAAAGATAACTTCACAATTAGCCACAGATACAGAGAAACCATAAAAACAAGTAAATTACAAAATGATGTGAGTACCGTTATAAGGAACTTCCAAGACATAATTTGCAGGGAGACCAATGCCGAAACCAGCCAGAGTGATGCCAACACTAAATCCAACACCACAGCCAGCTCCAACATAACCAATCACCTCAGGACCAAAGCCAGGACCCCATCCAACCCCACAACCAATGCCTATTCCCATGCCCCAAAAAGCTCCAGATGTTGGATGCACTGGATTCCATCTTTCATATCTCCTGAACAAACCTTTTATGATCATTAGGACCTACAATCAGAATAGACAAATATGTAACAATTCATAAGACAAATTTCTACAAGCAACAACTCAGAATGTGCCTAATGCACAATAGCAGGAAACTGGTTTAATTTAAGAGAGACAATAAAATTTTAAACCTATTTTCCAGTTACATTTAGTATTTAAGCAGTGTATGAGGCAGGCAACTGGTTTAATAAAAGAGACACAACAAAATTATAACACTATTTTCCAGTCAAATTAAGTATTTAAGCTATTTGAACTATATATAGATGCTGAGAAAAAAAATCTCTCTTATACAAATGAGGATGTTTTCTCCTGTCCTCAATTCTGGAACAATTGTGGTTGACTTTTTTAAGCTCCATTCCTCAACAACGAGTAAAAAGGTACTAAAAGCATATTGATGCTCCCATTTATATATATATATATATATAAGATAAATTTGGTTTCCTTGTCAAAGTGTAAAGAATTAGGTTGTTCCATTGGTGTCTGGTAGACTACCTGGAAACACAACTGACAGTAGATAAACAGTTTTTCCTAATAGTTTAGTTCTAAGTACAGAAGTACAAAAGTGATGAAGCAAATATTGAGAGGGCGACCTTCCTAAGGAAAAAATATAATCAGCAATCTGAGAATATTCAACCCTCTATATTAATAGAAATACACCAACAACACATCTTCACAAGTTTTCAGTGAAGTATCATCATTTCTTCAAATAAATAGAAATGAGCCCTATATAGAAAGTGTTGGAACTCTCTTAATTGATTCAGGAAGATCAGTGACCAAAACGATTAACCTACTGGTGGGCTCTTATTTCAGACTATGTTAATGCAGAAATAAGACTTTCCTATCAACTTTTTTGGTATGGAAGTTACATGGTAAACTAAAAGATGAAAAGACAAGAAAAGAGTCTTAGTTCTTGAACTTCATAAACAATTGCTATTTTTAACTAAAGAGACAATGATCTTGAGACATCAAGATTGATGATACAGAAAGAATTTTTTAAAGAAACGCATTCACAAAACTACAGAATAGCACCCCAAGGAGTCAGCAGGTAAATTTGGTAATGTGTGACAAAAACTAATACTGCACCTGTGAGGAGGAGGGATATGGGTCAACAAGAAGGCACTGCAAGTATGAGTAAATTAGAACAGGGGAAAAAAAAAAGAAGAAGAAGAAGGATGAGGGTGCGATTCTAAGAATACTGGTGCCTGCAAATTTATACCGACTATGATTATAAAATATAGATGAAGAGAAGTGATAAAACACAACTATAGAAAGCTGACAGTTCATACATTCCACAATCAATTAAGGTGGATATTTTGAGTTCCAGACTCCATTATGTGTAGCCTTTTTTTTTTTTTTTTTTTTTTAAACACTATCTTTCACGCAGTGGTTGAGTTGAACGTATGCTTAGTATTCAAGGATATTGAGGTACAAGCCTTACAATTCTACAATATCTGAGCATCATACAGTTCCTAAAGACTCACCTGAAACTTTCTGCTGTTGCAACTCAGGTTTCTGATTTCACCTAGTCATACATTGGAAAGATAGTCAAGTTATTGATTTCAAGGATCAAAATTTACTAAATTATAACATAGGATTCCATCCATTAATGTCACCCTATGTAGTCAAAGGAAGATATATAACGAAATTTGTGTCCAACGTGCTAATGGAAGCAGCAGCAATCCTAGGTTCTACTATCCCAACAGAGCCGTGTTCCACTCTCGTACAACTAAACTACAACATAACAATCTACTCCATCATTCTATGACTTTAAGAATTGCATAAGTACTACTTGAGAACATTATTTAGATGGCACCCTTAACATAACATTGCAATGACCATGCCAACTATTATTAAGAGAAAATGGTAACTCAAGTGAAAAGGAGGCAATAAGATGAGCTCCTGTAAAATTATAAAAACACATTTTCTACAGCTAGGATGAAACGTGCTTGCCATTGTTACGTGTTCCAATGTACTATACTTAACCAATCAGTGATCTGTGGATGTTGCACGATATGCCTCATAAGCATTCAAGTCCTAGGTTCGTAGCACTCTATGAGACCTTCAGGGTCAGTTCCATTCAGTGGCATGCACAGGATAGGATTTTTTTTCTCTCTTTTTTCACATTGAGAGTATAGGTATTGTGTGGGGGTATAAAAGACAAAAACAAAGATGGGTTGAGATACCTTGATATTTAACTGAAACACAGCATTTGATCAAGTGGAATGGTGTAATAGGATTTCATGTAGCCGGCACCAAGTAGTTGGAAAAGGCTTAGTTGAGTTGGTTTTTTTTTTTTTTTTCCATTTCTTTTCATACTGACATTTCTCATACACTAGTGAATTTAACAGATAGATCATCTGCAAAAAAAAAAAATTCTAGAAAAAATGCGATAAAAGCAACAATTCAACATATCTAAACTCACAAATAGCTATATTTTACAGTAAGTTCTTTATCACCTTTACTAGAACAG